>SDVV010035376.1:0-11068 GCA_016164225.1 Gammarus roeselii
TTCGACTCGCCTCAAACTGTTTCGACTGATCTCGACGCACCTCGACCAGCCTCGACGCGACCCCTGCCCTCTGCGCCAACAATCCGCAGACTGAAATGGTTAATTGTTCTACTCATCCATCGCACAAACATTTTTCTGTGTAAGGGTTTTACAGCGCTGGGAGGGGGGAGCAGAGGTTCCAGGATTCAGAGGAGCCTCTTTAGGGTCCCACAGTTTCTCAAAAGGCTCACAAAGGGTCTCAAGGGAGTCCCAAAAGGCCCCAGAAAGATCCAAGTGGACCACCCCAAATCCACCTGGTCTCCCAAGTCCCTCGGGTTCCCGAAACCCCGGGTCCTCGAGTCCCGCGGATCCCACGAGTACCTCCTCTCCCTGGGTCACCTCCTCTCAACCAACCTCGCTACATATAATAATAATGATACCAAATTCAAAATTTATCACCATTTAAAAAGGGCAGAGAAAAATAATAGAGCCCAAGCAACAAGAAATAATAAAATACTAAAATAAAGTGTTAATGATCTATAAAATGAATAAGCATCCATCCACCCCAACCCCAAATGAACTTTGTGAATGGTATGAAGCAATGGATAACTTTTGATTCAGCTTTTCGTTTCCCGCTCACGACTGCTTGTTTGATTTGAGCCTCATTCCTTGTTGCCGAACGTAATGTATGACTGTTGGGGACTACCCTGCAAGTAACACGCACCGTACGTAGGAGCAGTATAAGGTGCAGGTGGCAGCTGTTCAGCCCTGCTCCTGCCGCTATATTAGAACCTCGCTGAAGCACTGGGAGTCTATAGTGAATGAACAGATATGAATAGAAGAGCGGAGTAGATTCGATTGTATCTTCCCGTCGGTCACGAACTGTGTATCGTTCCACTTTCCGGTCATCATATCCCTTTACCGAACCCCGCGCGTGCTAAGCAATCGACTGCTAGGGTTTTACCCTCAATTCAAAAATTCTAATTAGTTTCTCAACTTTATCCCTCATAAGTGGTTTCGTATTCAATGTGTGTTGGTAATGTATGGAAATACATGAATCTATCGAAATTCTTCAGCATTATTTTCTTGTGCGTTTGTGATATCATGAGGGTTAATCAATGTTCATGAATCGGAAGGAGTCTCCGTAATCGGGAATGAAAGTCTGACATACAAGAACGTTGTAATAATCCCCACCTTTTCAGTTCAAAGCTGCTACAACCAATTGCAGAGATGCTTCAGAGTTCGCCAAACCATTTTCGACTAGGCAGTGAAGATGATCTAGCTCAGGGGCTTGATAGTCACGCCTCGCCTGATAGTGCCCCAGCCAATCAGCCTGTAGGAAATGAATTCAGTTAAACCAGAAAAAACAGTTGCACGACGAAGATCAAGATTAGAGGGTTACATCTCCTACCGTAAGATAAAATACAAACAACTACATATAAAGCCGTCGTTCAGCTTTAGGTGGAAGTGCAAAATGTTTTTTCATCTGAAAAAGTCAACATTAGGGCCTTATGTCTACCGTGGCCACAAAGAGTCATCGCAAGCTACCCCGTAGAGCTCATGGCAAATGTTCTGAGTAGTGTAGCCGAACGGACGCAGCGGAATACTAGCGTTCAATGTGGTGCACACCTGGTCACTAATAGCTTCTTTAGGGCCGCTCGCTCCCAGTAAGGTTTGATTTGATTTGGGCCTCATTTCCACCAGAACTCCCAGTAAGGATCATGATTTAGGGAATCCACCTGCTCTCTTTAAGGTGATTGTGATTCGATTAACTCATCTCCACCGTATTAGATATGAGACTTATCTCCACCACAATGCTGACGTAGGTCAAACGAGCTACACAAACTGCGGAGAAATTCAACAGTTCACAATAAAGTACATGCATGGGGTAAAACCAACAAGATGGAAGTTCAAAACATTTAATTGTAGTAACTATTTGCACGTCAGTGCATACATACAGATACTGACTAAGCAGAGCCACCCCAGAAAGGGAAGATGCCGATGACGAGGCGCACCTCTCACTCCTCTCATGCACTCGCCCACAAACTCAGCCTTTTGCGCTAGAAGGTGCGGCCAGCAGGCCTCTTAAAACACCCTGTGTCAAGAGCGGTCAGAGCCAGTGAAACTGGTTTACCCCGGCCGCACCATAGTGACCGCGCCCAAAACACACGACCATCTAGTTCCTCAACGCGACGCCAAGGGCGAGAAAGCACATCAGTGCAGCGTCAAAACACATGCATTCGATATTGTGCCGTCACTAGTTATCTCCACCCCTTTGTCATCAATCCCCTCTAACTTCAAACTACCTCTGGGCCCACGGCCACTCACCGTCGCCTTCATCACTTATCACCAATCTTCCTTCATCCATCCGAAACATCTCAGGATACGTGATTTGATTTGGGCCTCGTTTCAGAACACGTGAATCCACTCAGCATCCCCATTATAATTCGAACGTGTTGTTGACTTTGTATATTAGTCTCTCCAGCGATGCTCCTCAAACAATTCATCTCGAAAACATTCAACATTTTTCTCTGTTCTGCTTCCACCCTCAAGTCTCAGCTTCTTAGAGCACAGTTAGGACAACTACATGACTCACGTTGAGGCTCTGGTGGAAATGAGGCCCAAATTTAATAAAATTAGGACAACTACCTCATCACACAACACTTCTTCAACCGTCCCCAACGTTCCTCAGCCAGTTACACTTTTCAATGCACCTACGTGTGAATGATAAATTCTTTTCTAGGCGACGAAAATGAAGCAATAATAGCGAACCCTTAAATGATCATTTACTTGCTTTGATTCATATACTGAAGCACATTGTGGTGGCAGGAGGATGATTTCGTAAGTACTGCTATCAAGTAATCAGTTTGGTGAATGGCAATAAGATGACCGGAAGCAGTTTGATTTGGGCCTCATTTCCACAGATCATTTTTTTCTTCAAATTAGGTTTTTAGTTCTACGGTCTCACCACCGGAGCAAAGACACAAGTCATCGCAAGCTCTCCCATAAGGCATGAATGATCTTAGATTCTGGGGGCTTGCACTGCTTTTTGTACGTGAACAAAACCTTCACTCAATTTAAATTATTTGATTTGGGCCTCATTTCCAACTTGATACACAAGCAGGCCAGTGCGTTCAGTACCGGGGAGAATTTAATCGCGGATGAAATCAACTAGCTTATATCTCCGGTATGTTTTACGAAAGCGATTATTTTTTCCGGTAACAATTCGGTGAGCAGGCTCTGTAATTTGCACGGGAGGGGGGGGGGGGGTAAGTAGGCTAGTCGGGCTGCTGTTGTTATCCACGGGTGTCCCGTGCACAGGCGGTTGATGGACACGTGGTCTCTCCTATTAGAAAACTTAATTGCCCATGCTTGCACGAAGAGATTGACTGCAAGCATCTTTAGTCCAATCTGTTGCCTAAAATTGTTCCACCGAGGTATTATACGAGAGTTGATGACTGGGAACCAGTCTCGGTTGTGTATGTACATGAATTGTTCTTGGTGGGTAGTCACCAGTTAAGCGAGGTAATCTGCAAGCTCGTTTCCTCCTATTCCCACGTGTCCAGGAATCCAGCAGAACTCGACCTCTTGACCCATCTAGGACATCGTGGATACGTCGTGTTGCATTTTACGAATGTCAGAGTGTTCATCGTCCACAGTTTTCAGCTGGGTGAGAGCACTCAGACTGTCTGAAAATGCTACATTTTGGAGAGGCCGTAATTTTTAGCAATGGAGATGGCTAATTCGAGCGCGTGCAGCTCAGCAAAGAATACAGATGCCTCCTGGTGTAGGGTTAGCGAACGTGAGATTTCTCCGCACGCGTCAGCAGTAACCACTCCGTCCGCGGTTTTGGAGCAGTCAATGTACATATACTATTCCTCAAGTGGTCTCGAAAATTCTCGGCGGTAAGTGTTAGTTGGAGTTGTTTGCGATAGTAGTGAGAGGTTCGAGAGTGGTTTTGGCTGCCGAATCGTAAAGAACGGCGCCAGTCAATGTATAGACATGACATACAGCCGTTTCCCCCTAGTTAGGGGGTGGTGACTAAGGTCGGCAGACGCGGAGGGGGGAGGCGCCCAATCTCCCCGCCACATGACCGCCGTGTCCCTGCCGGGGCTCGAACTTGCGACATGCAGCACCAGAGGCTGTCACTGCAGTCGGATACGCTAACCACTCAGCCACGGCGGCCAGTCAATGCATGAGCGTATTATTGTTCTGAATAACGTGCTAACGGTGTTCATCTCGGCACCGAATTACAGGGATGTAACAGAGAGATAACTGACGTTGACATTTTTTGCAGCGATATCGCAAGGCTGTAATGTGGGGTAGTCATGCGAGTTTCGAGTTTCAACAGAAGATAAATAAATTTTATCGATTCTTCGTATACTGGAGGGGGGGGGGGGTTGCAGCGTTACAGTTGGTATCAGGTGTGAGCCGAACACAAGGGTCAAGTGCATGCTTCCAATTTTAGAGGGCGAGAATCGTATCA
Organism: Gammarus roeselii; assembly: GCA_016164225.1. NCBI lineage: Eukaryota > Metazoa > Arthropoda > Malacostraca > Amphipoda > Gammaridae > Gammarus > Gammarus roeselii. The sequence goes on from SDVV010035376.1 coordinate 4,466, forward strand.
ACAAGAAATAGGCATCCCCAAAGAAGCGTTCTCAATTTCACCCTTTTTATTCTCAAAATCGACCAGCTAGCCGACATTCTTCTCCGCCCTTCCTTCCTCATGAACTCCACAAGTGTCTAAAACTAGTCGGGAACTGGATCCAATGCAAGAGATCTACACTCAGTGTAGATAATCTAATGCATGAGAACTACAAGAATGAAAAGTAAACAAGTCAGTTGTAGAAAAAGATTGAATGAAATAGCGCAACTAGACTGTTATTGGTCGTCCCTGTTTGGTAGTGTGTGTGTGTAGAGGAGGAAGCTTTGAGTTAACGTGAGTAAAAGTAATGAGATGTTCGAGAAATGTCTCTTAAATGCAGAGTTATTGAAGGAAGTTCAGAGATTCAAGTACCTTGGCTCCCACGCGAAGATTGAACTAGTCGCGACTGAAGCAGGGGAGTCAACTGTTGGGTGCACTAAATAGTGTAATGCGCTGCAAGACGTTGAGGGTGGGAGCAAAGAGTGGGTTGTGTGAGGGTATAGTTGTCCCAACTGTGCTCTACAGAGCTGAGACTTGTGAAGGGCGAAAGCAGAAGAGAGTTGAATGTTTTCGAGATGAAATTTTCTTGGAACATGGCTGGAGTGACGCTGTGAGACAGGATCAATAACAACGTCGTTCAAATTAGAACGGAGATCGTGAAAAAGTTAGAGGACAGAGGAGATTCACGTGTTCCGATTTGGCTCGGGCACATTGTGAAGATGGATGAAGGGAGATTAGTGAAAATGTTGATGAAGGAGGAGGGAGTTGTCGTATGCCTAGAGGTAGACCAAAGTTTGGGTGGATGGATGGCGTGAAGCAGGCGTCAGGAAGGAGAAATACGAGTGTGGAGAGAGCGCAAAAAGGATAGGCGTAAGTGAAGAATGGTTGTTTTTAGACGCTGCCTTGACGTAAATTCTCGCCCTTGGCATCTCGTTGAGAAACGGTATGGTCGTGGGTGGGGGGAGGGCCGGTCACTATGACGCAGCATGGTTAAACCAGACATACTGTCGGGCCCTGCTGCTGTCACTGAACTCGGACCGCACTCATAACACGGAGTATGTTTCCATGTCTTCCGGCCAGACCCTTAGGCGCAAAAGGGCTAAGTTGTGTTTTTGAGTGAGAATGTTTGTGAGAAGCGTAAGGTACGCCTTGCCGTTAGTCACACCTTTTTCTGGGAAATTCGGCCCAGTGTCTGTATGTATATAATCCATGGAAACTTCAACCTTATGTTCAAGTTCATTATTCATACAAGATTTTATTTTTTACTGACAATTTTCAATGAAGAAAAAGCTGAATAAATTGAGCATGAACAATTCTTTGGTGCTTAACACACTTTCTCTCACTACTTCGCAACTAGCAATATTCACGAGATCCACACGAGCTATCACTTACCTCCAATGGCGGTCAATTCTCCTGGAGAGGGCTATCTTCTCCTCCTCTTCTGTGCAGACGGGATGAGTCAAGGCGATCTTCGCCAAATCGGCTTTCACAGCCAGCACGCGACCACCGGTTGACAGAGACCCAATGTTTACCATCAGCATCTCGTTTTTGGCCAGCTTCTCAACCTGGTGTGCACGCAGTTTTCAATACAATGCTCGCACATTTTTCAATATATATCTCAAACAAGTCATTTTATCGAGACGAGTCTACCAATGTTTGTAATTTCCGAGTTTCAACTGTAATGTCAAAGCTGTAGCTAATCTGTGTGAATAAAAATTCGAGCAATATTGCAGAAAATAGAGCTACATATGAAGAGAGAGTCATTCAGAGCGTATTTCAAGAATCGCTGATGGCTCGCCCTGAATTACATTGGAGACGAAAATTATGTTAAGTGCTATCGGTTACAGAGATAGACCTTATTTTAAATTTCGCGGTTTATTCAAACTTCATTTAAATTAAATTGTACGTAGTTAGGTAAGTTTTTATGATTGTACGTTTACAGCCAAACGTCTAGAGTAAATGAAAATGTGTAAATACATGCTACAAAACATACAATCTCTGTGCAGGGATGTCATAAACAAAACGCGAAAATAAAAATAAGGTCTATCTTTGTAACCGATAGTACATCTATATGAATCTATATAAATGCGGAAGATACGGCTCTGGTGGCAAATTCGGAGAAAATGTTCATTTGATTTGGGCGTCATCTCCACCGGAGCCTCAACGCGAGTGATCGCACGCTTCCCCGTAGGGCACGTCGGCGAAGTTGTGTACGCTAGTGTCGGAGTTTGATTGCGTAGAGCGATTAAGAGTAGGAAGCTGCATGTTAACGTAAGAAAAAGTAAAGCAAGGTGATGTTCGAGAAATGTCAATGCGAGCCGAATCAGTTTCCTCCTAGATTAGATTAGAGTGCTGAGGCTTTCTAGCGTGCTGGAGTCATCGTCCTTCTGGCGCCGAATGTCAAACCAGCAAACAGTGCTGCATCAAGTTAGTTTTTGTTTTTCTTCTTTTTCAATATTCAAGTTAAGGTTTATTACTGCGCAAAGTCTAAGTCCTTTGCGCGGCGAACGTCTATGGTATGTACGGGTGCCACAGGAGGTACAGGAACTCCCAAGGTGCTGAAACCATATGATCCCAGCACTCCCCGGATGGCAGTAAGGAGGAATAACACACTACCTACCCTGCTTCAGAGCCACAAGGATCCGCAGTAGTCCTTAAGGTGCTGGCTACGCGCTCCAACACCTGCTGAGGGGGAAGCTGAAGAAGAGACAGAAAACGGGGATCTCATGCATGAGAGAGATCTACACTAGCTGTAGGGAATTTCACGCATGAGAACAGCTAGAATGAAAAGAAGAAGAAGGAATAGTCGTAGAATAAGGTTGCATGAAAGAAAGAGCGCAACTTGGCTGTTATTTGCCACCCGAAAGGAGAATAGTTGGAACCGGTATGTGAATATTTGAGTGTGTGTGTGTGTGTGTGTGTGTGTGTGTGTGTGTGCGTGCGTGCGTGCGTGCGTGCGTGCGTGCGTGCGTGCGTGCGTGCGTGTGTATGTGTTTGTGTGCAACGACTATTAGGAGAGTTAAGAAGGAGTCTGAGACAAGTTCAAGGAAATTTGAACTAAACATAAGATGCAAATGAGGTGAATAAAAAGCCTAGCAAATCAGGATAGGGGAGAAAAGGAGAGATAGTAAAGGGTGAAGAAGAGGTGAGTGTTCACCCCCCGGTTGGGCCGTGACTCCGTGCGGCCGTGAATCTGACAGATACCTAAGGGGGGGGGGGGCAGTTTCCTCCTAAATAAAGAGTTATTGGAAGAAGTTCAGTGTTTCAACTGGGCTCTCACGTTGAGAAGACTGAACCAGTTGAATGAGAGGTGAAGGAAGGATGTGTGCAGTGAAGAGTGAAATGAGCAGTAGGACATCAAGTTGGGAAGCAGGGAGAGGGTTGTATGAGTGGGTAGTTGGCCCAGCTGTACTTTATAGGACTGAGACGTAGGGGGAGAGAGCATAAATAAAGTTTTCAAAATGAAATTTTGAGAATAAAGGCCGGAGTGACACTGAGGGATAGGATCAATAATGACGTTCGAGAGATCGTTAAGAAATTAGAGGGCAGATTAGATACACGAATTCTGAGGCGGTTCGGATTAGTGATGGAAGGTTGGTGAAGAGGATGAGGAAAGCGGAGGTGAGTGATCGTTGGCTTAAAAGAATGCCAAAATTTGGGTAGATGAATGGCATGAAGCAGGTTTTAGAGAGAGACATCTGTGTGGAGGTAGCAAGAGTGTGCAATGGATCAGGTCTGACGCGGCCTTGATGCGCCTTCTAGCCCGTGGTGTCTCGTCGAGAAACGGGATGGACAGTGTAGGAGGGCCCGTCAAATGACAGCAGGGGTATATCCGTGAAAGCTTTCGGCCCCTGCTGCTGACACAGATCCTGTACATCACACCTGACCTAAAAGTGTGAGTTGTGGAGTCTTAGCTGAACACTTTAGTGCTGAAAGACTAAGTTAGTATGCATACGAGTGTGTCGTGTGTCATGCCGTCGGCCACTTCCTTTCTGCGGTATTCGGTATTACATCTGTATCTGCCCTGCAAAACATAGACTCAGCGATTGCCATTGTTTACGCAGCACGCAACGCAAAGTCTCACCTTAGCAGCCTTCTTGTCCACCTCTGTTCTGACGCCCAGCAATCTCCTGAGCAGGAGATACGACACCTGGATTTCAGTGAAGATGCCGGGCAGCGTGCCCACCGCTCCCAAAACTTGACCCACCATTCGATCAGCACGGCACAGGGTAGGATCGATTTTTGTACCCACACCTGATGATGTTCAAGAGTTAAATATAGAATTGAAACGTTCCTGTAGCATTTAGAATTTAAAAGCTTACCGTTGGCAAAGATTTCTTATCAATAAAATCGATAGAACACATAGCTTGCTCTTGCATTAGGACTCCGATTAAAATGTCTGATGCAGTACTCACCAATGAGGCCTCCGGGCACAGCAAACTGCAGAGCGTTTGTCTCAGTGTAGAGAGAGATGATGCGCGACCTGATGGGCTTGCACTGCACACTGCCGGTCTCAGGGTCACGAGAAATGATGCCAGGACGAACCTCTATCTCTTGGCCAACCTGACAAAAATAATTATACATACAAATAGTATCACCGTCTCTCATCACTCGACATCGGATGATCAGTATAGTATCAACTCGCATTTGAATTCATCGTTACGTTATCAAAAACTCACCAGTCAACTCAGGCCGATGGTGTTTTGGGGCACTAATTATTCTTACTGCTCCATCTCTTGTGGCGGGGAGAATAAGCGTCTCCCTCTCAGAGTAAGCCTATCTTGGCCGCCCTACTAATTAGGAGGAAACTGCTGTGCCACCATACAGAATCACATACTCTTCCATTTCGTATCGATCTAGATCTCGTAATGCTATTAATAATTTCTTCATTGTAAGATGAGCGAGACCAAGATATATTATCCAAATCATCAGTCAGAATGTTTTCCAGACCCAACAGAAGGCCTTTGTTTCACTCTGGTTTTTAGCAGGATGATGGCACAGTCACACATCATTCAAAAGGGGTTCCAGACCCTTTTTCCAAAAAAGTATACGTCCTCCTGTCTGTCCCAGTAGCTAGCGCATTGATGAAAATCGGGACTTCTCTTTCCGTTAAGACATTTGCATTCATGACATGCAACATCATTTGGAAACTCTTGTGAGTACAGTCTTTTGCAAAAGTTCAAAATCACCTCTAATATTCATCTTCATTCCAATTCCATTCCATAAGCCTTGTAGCCGGGAGTCCCTTGTAGCCCGTGGCGTTAGAATCTTGCTACCGTATCAACCGCGTGTCATAGAAGGCGACTAAAAGGGCGCTCCGTAGACGGGAGTAGAATCGTGCTACCGTAACCCCTGCGTGTCGTAAAAGGCAACTAAAAGGGGCGGAGCGAAGGGGATAGGAATCCCGTTCTCTGTAAAACCCTTCCTCAAAGACGGCAAGACGAGCGGGGGGAGAAGAGGCTCACGCCTCTCCGAACTCTATTGTTAGGGTCGCTATATGTGCGTGGTTGTAGTACGAATGATTTAAAGAGGGAGATTGGTGAGATGTTCGTCAGGAGGAACTTTGATGTGTTTGGCGCTGAGTGAGACGAAATTGAAAGGCAAGGAAGAATGTGAGTTTGGTGTGGTGAAAGGTTGGGCACGAGAAGGTGTTGTTTTGATATTGAGTGATCGGTTGGCTAGTAGCGTTACCGAGTGGAAGGAGGTGTCCTCAAGATAGATGTGGGTGAAAGTTAAGTTAGGCGTAGAAAGATGGGTATTTGTGAGTGCTTACGGACATGACAGCGAGAGGAATGAAGAGGAGAGGAAGTAATTCTGGACTGACCTGAGTGAGTGTATTGAGAGTTTTGTAGGTCATTTCAATGTAGTTGTACTGGGCGACCTTAATGCGAGAGTTGGAGATGAAGTGGTGGAGAATGTGATAGAAAAGTATGGCGTTCCCGGTAGGAATGACAGTGGAGAAAACCTGATAGGTCTGTGTATGGAGCAGGAGTTAGTGGTCGGGAACAGTTAGTTCAAGAAGCGAGATATCCACAAGTACACATGGGTAAGGATGGCCCATGGTGCAGTGGTGGAGAGAGCACTGATGGATTTTGTGCTGATATCGAGGAGAGTGGTGAGAAGGCTGTTGGATGTGCGGGTGTTGAGAGGGGAGGGTGGAGGAGTGTCTGACCATCTGCTGGTGGAAGGTAGATTAAGAGTGGAGCAGAAGTGGAAGGGCAACAAACGACTGGGAGGAGGAAGAGAGGTAGTAAAAGTGAGTGGACTGAATGTGAGAAGTAGAGCCGAGGAGTTCCAGAAGGCGTTGAGATACGAATTTGAAAACGTGAGAGGACAGGACCTGAGAGATGTGGAGGAAGAATACAGATACAGATGCAGACACTAGGCCGCATCCCCCAGAAAGGGGGGTAGCCGACGGCAAGGCGCAACTCACACCCTCATACGCTCACACTCACACAACTTAGCCCTTCTGTGCTAAAGGGTCCGGCCAGTAGCCCCTCAACTTACACTCTGGGTCCCAAATGCACCGAGGAACCGTCGTCAGCAGCAGGGCCCGACAGTTTTCACTGGTTTACCCCCGCCGCG
>SDVV010035377.1:0-11068 GCA_016164225.1 Gammarus roeselii
CCCCAGAAACTGCGTATGGTCCGTGCACGCGCAGCGAGCACAGACTGAAGAAAAAATACCCACTCACAAAACCACCAACACGAACTCCCGCACAAATACTCCAGCGTTATAATATTGTGAGACATGAACAAGAAAGAGCAGGTTCGTCACGGGCAGAAAAACTGCTCAGATTATTGATTTCGCACTGATTTCCCCCACAGGATATTGTTCTGTACGTAACCTTCCGGTAGTTTAACCACCGCGTTCCACAAAATCACAAAGGAAAACATTACTGCAGGTAATATTTTTGTTGTCATCTATTCTTGCTGGCGACTCATCCAACTGATACCAAAAGGACTTCAAAAAAGCATTCAATTTCCATCCAGTAAATTGAAACCCCGCCTTGAATGCTCCATGCACAACATGTAAGCCACATGATTCTATATCTAGCAGCTGTGGAAGTTCTGGTTGCAAAAGCTTCCTATCACTCTCAAAGTCTTTATCGATTTTTTTTATATTTGGTCCATCCATTGAAATCTGTAGCAGTTTCTGACCTTCCAACTTAGCTATGCATGTCTTAAGAATTGCGTCCCAAGGTAACGGTTAAATACAAAATTATTTTCGGTGTCCCCCAATAACGCACACTGAAATCCAGTTACTAATTTTTAGTTATAATGTTAAAACTTTCATAGAATGACACTGAGTAAATCGCAACTTCTTCTGACTTTTTAAATAAGTGGTTTTCGATAAAAGGAGGCAATCCAAACGTAGCAACCATATAGGAACCTTTTTAGGGCAACACGTAATTTTCTTAGTTATCTTAGAGTCGGGAAACATGGCCGAGAAGAAAGCACTTGCATGTTTTGTTGATCGGTATAATCTAGGTTGTGCGATAACTTATAAGGTAAGGAGAATCTCTGCTTTTGTCACACCTACGTTCAGTTCTACCTGTTTTTGAAGAGAAAAGCTTTGACTTTGTTTCACTTTGCCAACATGTTGGTTGAGTGATGAATCTAGAGCTACCGCATTCGGGCTGATGGGAACATCTGAAACTATAGGAGCGTTTGATGCTGCTGCAGAAGAACGCCCACGCCATGAAGACATCGTCTCTGCTGATGAGGTTATGTTCCTTCCGCAGACTATATGCTAATCACGTCTTGGCATGCTCGGTTACTGCTTTCTTCATGTCACTTAAGGCCTTTGAATATTGACACAACTTGTATTTAAAAGCTCTTTGGTTAGTGTCATCTCTTAACTGAGTATCACTTCTGAAACATATCTCTTCTAACCGAAGAGGGTTAAACTTAGTGTGGCGCAATGTCATATCTGATGAACATTGAAAGACATAACAAAGTATCTAAAATGGATGGAAGCATTAATTAATATGAGAAATTAGCAATGCAAATAAAGAATTGTTAAAGAAATATAAATTATTTTATAACAGTACAATGTGCACGAAAGCTTGAATCACAACTTTTGTTGTGTTGGATGGCCTAGTGCACTGCGTGCTGGTCTCGCATACCAGCGACGTCGGGTTCGATTCCTGGCTACGGACTATAGGTTTTTCCGATGATAAAATAAGTCCACCAACGATATTGTTGGTATATTCTCGTTCTCTATAAATATAAATTAATCAAAAAAGGGAAATGTAAAAAACATCAAACGGAAGGAAACATTGAAAGACATTGTACAATTATAGAACAACAGGTATAAATGAGGAATATGGACAATGTTTATGATCATTAATTTATAACCGATTTCCTTTTGTTGGCCGATTTTTAGGTCTTACTTGTCGGCTCCAACTGTGTAATTTGTGACAAGGGAAATAAGGGGTAGTGATAAGGCCAGGTCATTTGTAGAATTATTGTAATCCTTTGTTCATTAACAAAGACAGGGAGGACATAATTACAACCACTCTGCTCGTTGTATGTCAATCATGATATTGTTTTCAGTAGTCAGCTCTAAATAACTTGTGCGTTACAAAAACAAGTGTTCTCCTTTAGATTATTCATCATTATTTTTGAACAAATTTGTTATTTTCGAAAAACCTGACATTTTCCACAACTTTTCGACCTGACAGAGAACTTAGAAACCAGACACGTCCGCACCCTGAAGGTGAACGCGAGTGTAGTGGGTCGGGGTTTAGAGCTGTCGGAAGGAAAAGGGCGGAGTTTGCAGTTTAGTCAGTTACTGTTTGCAGATGATATGGCACAGGTGGCAGGTTCAGAGCAGTTGTGTAGTGTGGTGTCGGAGTTTGAGGAAATGAAGCAGTGAGAAAACGAGGGTAAAAAGTAAAGTATTAAGATTTTCGAGGAATGTCGATGCGAGCAGAATTATGTCCTCCTAAACAGAGTTTTTGAAGGAAGTTCAGTGTATTCTGTACCTGGGCTCTCATGTGGAGAAGACTGAACAGGTGAAAACTTAAGTGAAATCGCGAATGAATTTGGGGTGTAAAGTGTTGGGTGCACTGCAGTGTAATGAGCAATGGATGTTGGGTTTGTAAGCAAAACGAGGGTTGCATGAGCTTGTAGTTGTCCCAACTGTGCTTTACGGGGCTGAGAGCAGAAGAAAGAAGAAGGTGTAATATTTCCGAGAGGAAATGTTTGAGGAGCATGGCCGGAGGGACACTGAGAGACAGGATCAATAACAACATTTGATTTGAGCCGCATTTGACGTTATTCGAATCAGAACGGGGATGGTGAAGAAGTTCGAGTACAGAGTAGATTGATGTGTTCTGAGCTGGTTCGGGCACATGGTGAGAATGGATGATGGGAGATTGGTGAAAAAAGTGATGAAGGCGGAGGTATGTGAACGTAGGCCTGGAGATAAACTGAAATTTGGATGGATGGACAGCGTGAAGCATGCAATTGGAAGAAGAGACACCAGTGTGGAGGTAGTGAGAGAGCGTGCAATGGATATGCGAGAGTGGTTGTGAATGGACGAGTTTTAACGTTGCCTTGATGTGTTTTCCCGCCTTTGGTGCCTCGTTGAGAAATGGGATAATCGGAGGTGGGGGAGAGAATGGTTACTATGACGCAGCAAGGGTAACCAGTCAACACTGTCGGGGCCCTGCTGCTGACGCTGATCTCGGACCTCACTTCTGGCTCGAGTAAGAGGTGCGCCTTACTGTCGGCCACACTTCTTTCTGGGGAATTGGCTTAGTATCAGTAAAACAAACAAAATAATTCGGCCATCACTAAATGAATTCTGTAATAAGAGTAGAAGAATAGTTTGAAAGGTGCCATGATAAATTTGCTGTTTCCGCGTATGAAAGAGTGCAGACCTATATGAATCGACGATCTTCTCGCCCTACGGAGGAGCTCACTAAGACATGTCAGAACTCTAGTGGACATGCCGAAAATATAGATTTCAAGTCGAAAAAGAGTCATGGATTGTCCAATTCGCCAGACGAATCTTATGTTATCTGGTCTTTGCACTTGCACACAACTAGCTTCATGTATGTATCAGTTCATCACAATTTGAAGTGTGCTTGCAGTTGAAACCAATTATAAACGACATTAATGTGTCAGGCACGCAGTGAATAAGCTCTATGTGATATTATGGCTCAACCATAGTATCACGTCGGTGCGTGAACGTCCGCGAGACAGCATCGACTTCCTCAGGGGTGTAGGTCTAACATAGGGGCCTGCACCTGCTGAAACATACCCAACATGCACATGTCTGTGGCGCCCGGGCTTACGGTCTGAGCTAGGGTTAAGCCACAACAACACGAACGTCCTACAGCTCATTACACTCATCATTGCACAAATCACCCTACATCCTTCCTTCACTCGCAATTTCTCCTCAGTTCCTCTAGTTTAGTCTTCTCCACATGATAGCCCAGGCACTTGAAATGCTGAACTTGGTTCAATAACTCCCCATTGAGAGGGAGTTTTTGAACTCCCCTCCCATTACTCTACTCTACTCAAGACAGTTCACATCGCATTACTCTACTCACGTTGACTCGCTGCTTCCTCCTCTCACACACACTACCAAACTCCAACACTTGCCCACGCATATTCTCCGTTCAGGAGGACGTGATAGATCAAATAAAATTTCTTTTAGCAAGGTACCTCATTTAATATATTCCAACTAGCCATTTGTTGATGGTAGTGACAATTGAATTTGACATTTGCACACCAAACTATGAGGCAAAAGGTATGAGTTTCGTTCTAAATCTATACAAAAAAATACAGCCGACTGGTTTGGATTACCGTAATTATCCACAAATTTTATTTGTTATTTAAAAAAACAGGTGCACAAATACTATCCTGCATTTTTCATAATTTAACCATCTAATAAAATAAACATTCCTAATGCGAGCTAAAGCTAATGGCTTATTTAAAAAAAATAGCTTTAGCCAATGAGTGTCTGACATGGTGATGCGTACATACCACTCAACATTTGAACTCATTTTAGCCAAAATCCATATTGCAAGCAATCTAAGACAAATGAGTGATGGAGAATAGGATCATGTTACAGGGAACACTATCGATAATTAAAGTACCTAAATTATAAAGCGTCACTTGTTGCTTGCAAGAGTTTAGCTAGACCCTCTTACAAAACATCAAACAGAACTAGATGTTAAGATCAGACATCGCAGTTTGTAACGGGTCTTTATCAATTACCTCATCTATCTAGTATATTTTCCACAATGACACGCTTCCGTCTAGAGAACCTGCTGCCAGCACATGCTCCGCTCCCGCACTGATAGGCCCCACCCCCACGTTGCTAAGCCCCGCCCCATCACAGGAAGCTACTCTACTGGCAGAGTAATGAAGACAGGACACGCTGTTAGCATGGTAGTCCAAGACAGCGAGGGGCTTGTGCTTCTGCCATGAGAAAATACGGATACGATTGTCCCAGCCCCCAGTGGCATAGATTTTACCGTCGGGCCTAGAGATGCAGCAACCAAGACCTTCGTTTGTGACGGTTATTTCCTTGATAATTGTAAGATCAAGATTGCTGGAAATGCTAAAAATAAATATGCCGTCTTCAGTGGTACCAAGGACACCGCTACCCAGGCTTTGGTCGTACTCCAAAGAAACTGGTGTACCCTGGATGCAAGCGACTGAGTGGAGATCCCTGTTGCTCCAGTCCCATAGACATAAGTCCCCACTTTCGTAGGCTACCAGCAAGGATACCTTGGCCTTCTTCTCGATCCACTTGAGCTGCATCACGCTGCCTACTTTGCTCGTCTCGTTCACCCGCAGCTGGCAGATTTTTATCCTGTTGTCGACCGACCAGACAGACACAGCGTCTTGAGGACCACCGGGAATAGCTGCGACAATGCAGTTAACGTGTCTGAATACATCACACGCTGAAAACCCCAGATATTCCCCTAAAGAAATATGCGTCTTACACACAGCTGTTAAGCTGCCGAGCTTAGAAGGAAGCGGCGTCTCCTTTGAAGCTGACGACACCCCTTCTTTACCACCTTCAGCCAAAGAACTACCACCACTGGTCTTTTCTTTAGGAGGAGTACCACAAACACTATCCGACGATTCGGGAGAAGAACCCCCGGTTTTGTTTGCCGACCCTTTGCCATGCGGGGACGCAGGGGACTTATCTTTGGTGGGAGAGAGGCGACCGACGTCGTGCTGGGCGGACTCGAGGCTCCACAGCTTGAGGCAGTCGCGGCGGCCGAGCGACACCAAGCGCGTCGGGGACAGGCTCTTGATGGCCAGCACTGCCGACTCTGGAGGGTGGGCCTGCCAGCATGCCACCTGCTGCTTGCTCTGGAAAACCAACCAGCATGAAATAATAAGCAATTTACTATCAAGAACAAATATTTTACCAAATATACAAACCTACGTCTCCGTGTGTATACTACTCAAATTTGTGTATACACAGCTAGCTAGCTAGCTTCTTCACATTTAATCCAATAAAAAAATTCAAGGTACCTACATTCATTTGGAAACAATTTGTGGCGCAAATTTTCAATGCTGTCCAATTGTGAGTTCCATCAATGAACACTGAGGAAGAACACCAAATGCTCCAGCATGGGTCCACATGAGTATTCTCACAAATAGTTTTAGCTCTACATGTAAAAATTTAGAAACATGTGCCACTGGATGACAAACAATTTAGACAAAATCAAGTAAAAAATATCATTTATTCTTGAAGTTAGATAAAAATGATTGGTAGAGTTGAACAATCAAATAAAATTAGTGAAACAAGTGATGGAGAAAGTTCTAACTAGATAAAAAAGTTTTTTGTATGCTGTAAGTAGCTGACTGCCATGAATAAAGTCACCACAAGCACCACTGAGAAACAAGCTAACAACTCACTTAATTGTTATTGTAAGGCATTTGGTTGTTGTGTAAACAAATTGCAAATAACTCTTGCATTTTTTTTTATTGACAAATAATCTAGTTACATAAAACTCAAAAAATACATTTTATATCTCCAATTGAGTAACTCTTACAATATTAAAGAGCACTTGTAAACAATCCTTGAACTAAACAGCTTGGCCATGGATATAAGCTATTTTTCAAAAATAAACAACCATGCTGCTTGCTTCTGTGGAAGAGAAGCAATCTACATTGCCTCTCTCCCCCCAAACATGCACCTAAGAATTGAGTAGTAAAAACTGTTATTGTGAGAGAGACATGGCCATAAATTAACCACGTGACAATAGTACAGCTATCTAAGGATCTTACCTTGAGATCCCAGATTATGATTTGTCCATTCTGTAGACCAGCTGCGATATGTTTGGTGGGCGACAGGAAGCCTGGCGGAGGTAGCTTGAGCAAAGGCGTGCTACCCCCGCCACATTGTCTGCCCAGCTCATAGATGGCGTCCTCTGCTGCGTCAGGGTTGCGATAAGATGCCCGGAGCACCTCAGTTTGGGATGGCGTGAGGTCGCTTAGCCTCAGGGGCGGCGCCAGGAACTGGACGCATGTGACTGACGAGGCGGCTCCTCGCAGTACAAACACCGGATCGAGAGGTGGGGGAGGCAGGGCGACCTGGCCAATTGATAGGATTTTGGCATAAGGGTTCAGGTTGGGGGTGGTGCGGTTTGTGGCTTTTGGAGGTGCTCCTCCACTGTTGGCTGTTGCGGTGGGTGACTGCGCGGTATGACTACCCTCGCTGGTGTTAACAGAGTTGCTTGAGGTGCTGGAAGTGGCAGGAGACCTGTTCAACGGAGCAACGGTGTTGGCATTCTCTTCATCATTGTTGTACTGGTTGCCCTGCACCTTAATAGCTTGCGGCTTTTGGTTGACAATCTTGCCTGTTGTGTTTTTCTTTTTGCCCATTTTCTTCAACCAAAATACTCCTCACTGTTACAATTGTATATGTTAATAAATGCACCTGTGGCTGTCACCAATTCTAGTTATTCCCTCTAGTATTTTCTGTAAATTATAGGGTTAGCATTAAATTTTGTGAAGTGTCATAGTCAAACTATAACAAGGAGGAATAGTAGGGATGCTTATGACTTCTCAATAAAGTCAAAGTTGAAAATAAGGAAATATAGCAACTTATCTGTTGCATCCTATTCTTATAGTTTTTAAATGTTCACAGCTACAAACTACACTTATGATACATAGCTAAATGGGTGAATAACTAATAACAACATAACTGCCAAGTTATAGGCTTTCATAAATAATAATATTCTTACCTAAGCATGGAATAATTAAATGAATGCTTTTTATTATTTTCTTAGTAAAGGTAACATACAACAGGAGCAACTATGTTTTGTTGTAAGATAGGGTTTGCTACAGTAAGTCAACTTGTTTGATCAAACATGCAGTCATGAACACACTGATATTATACATTTGTGAACATTTTCTGAAGCTCATACCTGCAACCACTTGCCATTCTAAACTTGAGTGGGTTCCTCGCTCTGGTCAGGGACAAGCATTTCCCTGTTCTCGTAAGTCCAGAACCCATTGAGATCAATGAGAATGCTGACCACAACATCTCCTTGGCCAGAGTTGACCATGTCCTGCAAGGTGATTCGGCAAGGATCGGTTGGCTTGACCATGTCAAAGATCTCGTCTTTGACATCCTGGAAGTTGACAGGCTCGTGATTGTGCTGTCGCATCTGATCCTGAATGGATCGGAAGAAATAATTTAATGTGAACACTGTGAGGTAGCCTTTGCAGTCAATATCAAGTATCTTGAAAAAGTAGTGAAGAGCTTGAGGTTCTTTCTGGTTCTCCAAAGCTAGAACAAAATCCAGGTAAGTTTTGTAGTCCATTTCTCCATCATAAGTGAGACATTCTTGGAAGACGCGGTCAATGAAGACTGGGGTGAGAGTAGCCATGCCATACTTGCCGAGCTCCTGCTTGGACAACATGCCATTGCGGTCCTTGTCAAGATTTAAGTACATGCCATAAACTCGAAGGGTTGAAGGGGCCGAAAACCAATTGTTCTGCTGCTGGTCCTTGGGCAAGTCTTCATCTCTGAGCTCCAAAAGATCATCCAGGAAGCTGCAAGCTAAAATATCTTGAATCTTTATCTGCCCAGTGTGAAGTGGGTCAAGAAAAAAGAAAAATTTCCTAACTGCTGTGCACACATAGAAAGAATGAAAGGATTTTTCCAGTCCATCTAGTTGTGGCAGTGTTGGGATAAGCTCAAGAATGTAGTTTTCTAGATCAGATTCACGAAGGTACCCCAGACCAGTGACATCATATAGAGACAAACCAATTCGGGTTTGATGCAACCACACTTTTCTCATAACATAATTGAAAAAATTCATGATAGAAATCCGACCATAAGGATCATTTTGGAGGAGCTTTGTGAAAGTGGTTGGCTGAAAGTACTGCTGGCACTTCAGTCCTGCCAAATCAGCCACCTTCAGGAAATCTTTATAGTTGATGAGTTGCTCATCTCCTCCTAGATTGGGGGGACTTTGGTTCTTATCAAGCAGCATCCAAAGCTGCTTCAACTCCTCATTGTCAAGAAGCTCTCGACTTCTACGCTGGAGAAACACCGCACGTGACTCTTCGCGTAGTTTCTGTCGCAACTGGTCATCTTCCGCGGGCAACTTGCAGTAAAATTTGGGAAGAACTTTCAGGCCTTTGGAACTAGAACTGGTGTCAGGATTAATTCCTTTCCAATCACAGTAATATTTTTCAAAAAGCTTCTCGGTTTCCTCCTCTAAAGCTTTGTCTGTATTTGAAATTCCTGAAGCTCCTTCCTCTTCTGCCCTCCCGGCCTCTTCGTCAGTCCTCGATGAAACATGTTCACCTACAGCGGGATTTTTATCAGTTTTCTCTTCTATTTTGCTTAAATGGCTTTCAAGAAGTGTTTTTAGGTCCATTATTGGTGTTGTTCTGATTCAACAGATTAGTTACAGACTACTGAAAAATAAATTGATTAGGATTAGGCAAATTTGTAGTAGCTTGCTAGAATGATGTAATAGAAACAAGCCATTCAACCTATAAAATAAAATAAACAGCTACCTAGCCTGGCAGCAATAAATTAGCACAGGTTGAATAAATACAGCATAGTAACATTACAAATTCTCTTTGTTCTAAGCTTTGGTGTGTACTGTAATATATATTATTTAATCACCATTGACACCAGGTTTGAAATTTGCTGTCAACTTGTCAAGATAGACTTGTGTGTGGTGATAAGTGCCTTGTCAGGTTTTAAGGGTCTGGAGAACAGGTAACATCAAAGCAGAAAATCTCTTCCCTCACCATGCAAACAAAAAATGCTCTGCAAAACCACTGAAGAGGAAATTCTTTCATGAAGGCCTCCACGAAATTAAGAATGAACAAGAGCACAGGAACTGAAGTTACCTGCAAAGGAATGACAGGATCTAACAAGATGAGTTAATGCCAGACTCGCCTGGTGTTGGACTCAATGACATCAACTCCGGTAAATCTGGGGTGCTGAATGGGCAAGTTGCTGTTGGTGCTCAGGAAAGCCATTAGGGGAAGATGAGGATGATGATGGTGCCAAGAATTGGAAGAAACTTAGTGCTTTTTGTGGATGTTGCTTGACAGTAAAGGCCGTGACTGGTAAGACTTTTCACCCTGTCCCAAAGTGTGTTGGATTGAAGAGAGGTTTGATAGATGGGCTTCCGGAGGATAGAGGACGTGCTATTACCTACCATTGAATTTAGTGCAGGAGTAGCCAACATGAAATGAGAACTTCAATTGGCAGTATTGGTTCCCTAGTGGGCAAGTCTGCCTGCAATCAACTGGCTGTGGCAGTAGGAGTTTTTTGTGACCAAATTTGAATGTTGATGAGCAGTACACAGGCTGCCCAGGGTCATGATCGTACACATCATGCTCCTGAGAAGGCTCCATCTGAGCTTTTACCAGGTCTGACCAATTTAATGAAATTGCTAGAGAAGAATTTCATCAGGAGCAGATGAAGCAGAATATAATATTGAAAAGTCTGGTGATGTACAGATACAGACACTAGGCTGCATCCCCAGAAAGAGGGGTGGCCGACGGCAAGGCGCACCTCACACCTTCATACGCTCACACTCACACAACTTAGCCCTTTTGTGCTAAAGGGTCCGGCCGGTACCCCCTCAACATACACTCTGGGTCACGAGTGCAGTTCGAGGATCCGTCGTAAGCAGCAGGGCCCGACAGTTTTCACTGGTTGCAGTCGGATTTGGATTCAGTTGGCGCGGTTGCCTCATCTTGGAACTTGAGGCTGAACTCGGAACAGTGAGTGGTGTTGAGGTTTGCTCGTGGGTTTGCCAAGTGGACTGATGAGAATCCGCTGGCTCTGTACTTCTTGAGTGGGATTCCATTGAAGTTTGTTCAATCCTACAGGAACCTTGGTGTGGTGGTTGATGTAAAACTGAAATTCCACCATCATGTCAGAGAGGTGGGGGGTAAGGCTTCCAGATTGGCCAGCAGCCTGCTGAGATCCACCCTTTGCCGTAGTCCTCACTTCATGGTGTCCCTCTTTGTGATGCACATCAGGCCTCTCATGGATTATTGTTCGTCAGTGTGGAATGTGGGTTTTCTTGGGGATTTGAGATTGCTTGAGTCTGTGCAGAGGAGATGGACAAGAAGTGTGGATGGTCTTGCTGAGTTGGATTACTTTTCCAGACTGAAGCAACTTGGCTTATTTTCTATAAAAGGAAGGTTTCTCAGGGCGGACCTTATTGAAT
>SDVV010035378.1:0-11068 GCA_016164225.1 Gammarus roeselii
GGGGTGAAAGAGCCAGGGCCCTCACAACCGGTGAGGGTCACGATACGCAGGTTGGGGGGGGGTCGAAAGAGCCCGGGCCCTCACAACCGGTGACGATCACGATACGTAGGTTGGTGGGGTGAAAGTAAAGTGAGGAGAAAAGAGAGCAGTGTTTTTAAATACCTAACACTGCATCAGATTTATGCGAAAATATTTATATTAAATAAATAAATTTTATTTATTAGGCTGCACAACTAGGTTTAAATATAAATCTATTTTAAAAAGTCGTCAGCAAATCATGAGTAACGCTAGTAAGAAATGCTTCATTACAAAGGAAAAAAATATTCAATATGAAGGCAAGACGTGAAGCGGCTGTTCAGAGAGTTGTAGAGGAAGGGTGTTCAGTATTCAAGAGGCCTGGGTGGAGATGAGGCCGTGTGAAGAGATCTTGCATCTATACACTGTATCTTGTATCTAGATACTGTATCTGGTATCTAGATGCTGTACCTTATATCTAGATTCCATATCATGTATCTAGATTCCGTATCTTGTATCTAGACTCCGTATCTAGTATCTAGATACTGTATCTTGTATCTAGATACTGTATCTTGTATCTGGATAATGTATGTTTAATCTGGATACTGTATCTTATATCTAGATACTGTATCTTGTATCTCAAAACTGTATCCTGTATCTAGATGCTGTATCTTGACTAAGTTGGGGTATAAGCCTCTGTCTGCGAAATAGAGACAAATTTGTCGATGTTATTTTGAGGGACGTCGAAGTGTCGCTTGTGTTAAGTCGAAGTGATAGTAACACATGAAAAGAATAACGGATTTTTTTTACTAATACAAAATATGAAAATGCGGTAACTGATATTGTTTGTAATATGCAAAAACTGTGCTTAGATACAAATACGATCACGTTTCTGTCAGGAAAAATGAATATACATTTATATTTTATGTGTAGGGAGGCGAAGAAGGAAACATCGCTTCGGGTTATTGACTGTTTTGCACCATCTATTATTTCTGCATGAATTGAGTTACTCACAGTGCCCCATGACTCTTTAGATGAGTTACTCCCATCGCTCCGAGACTCTCTAGGTGAGTTACTCACATTGCTCCGAGACTCTCTAGGTGAGTTACTCACATTGCTTTGAGACTCTCTCGGTGAGTGACTCACAACGCTTCGAGACTTTCTAGGCGAGTTACTCACATTGCTCCAAGACTCTCTAGGTGAGTTACTCCCATTGCTCCGAGTCTTTCTAGGTGTTCATCACATTGCTCCGAGACTCTCTAGGTGAATTACCCACATTACTCCGAGACTCTCTAGGTGGGTTACTCACATTGCTCCGAGGCTCTTTAGATGGGTTACTCACATTGCTCCGAGGCTTTCTAGGTGAGTTACTCCCATCGCTCCGAGACTCTCTAGGTGAGTTACTCACATCGCTCCGAGACTTTCTAGGGGAGTTACTCACATTGCTTCGAGGCTCTCTAGGTGAGTGACTCACATCGCTCCTAGACTCTCTAGGAGAGTTACTCCCATCGCTCCGGGACTCTCTAGGTGAGTTACTCACATTGCTCCGAGGCTCTCAAGGGGAGTTACTCACATTGCTTCGAGGCTCTCTAGGTGAGTGACTCACATCGCTTCGAGACTCTCTAGGTGAGTTACTTACATTGCTCCGAGACTCTCTAGGTGAGTTACTCACATTGCTCCGAGTCTTTCTAGGTGGGTTACTCACAATGCTCCGAGACTCTCTAGGTGAGTTACTCACATTGCTCCGAGGCTCTCTAAGTGGATTACTCATATTGCTCCGAGGCTCTCTAGATGGGTTACTCTCATTGCTCCGAGGCTCTCTAGGTGGGTTACTCACATTGCTCCGAGTCTTTCTAAGTGGGTTACTCACATTGCTCAAAGACTCTCTAGGAGAGTTACTCACATTGCTCCGAGGCTCTCTAAGTGGGTTACTCATATTGCTCCGAGGCTCTCTAGATGGGTTACTCACATTGCTCCGAGGCTCTCTAGATGGGTTACTCACATTGCTCCGAGGCTCTCTAGGTGGGTTACTCACATCGCTCCGAGGCTATCTAGGTGGGTTACACACATTGCTCCGAGGCTCTCTAGGTGGGTTACTCACATTGCTCCGAGGCTCTCTAGGTGGATTACTCACATTGCTCCAAGGCTCTCTAGGTGGGTTTCTCACATTGCTGCGAGGCTCTAGGTGGTTAACTCCGGATGCGACAGCGCGTGATCGGGACAGCTCGTAATTGCTCTTCAAGGAGTGAGACTGACAGCGTAGATGCCCATACCCCCATCTCACATCAGGATCATTTATTCTGTTACTGCTCCAGGGGCTTCAATAAAGTTAGGGAGGCAGACCTTCTACCTTAGGGAGGCAGACGTTCTACCTTAGCTCCCTAATACTATACACAGTGCAAGCTCGTTGTGAGGTAATTTCCCGTTCAAAATGGACACAAGTTGTGTATTAAGAATAGTTTGAGTACATATCCAGCTCATAAAGACATCCAACTCATCAAGACATCCAACTCATAAAGGCTTCCAACTCATAAAGACATCCAACTCATAAAGACATCCACCTCATAAAGAAATCCAACTCATAAAGACATCCAACTCATAAAGACATCCAACTCATAAAGACATCCAACTCATAAAGACATCCAACTCATTAAGACATCCATCTCATAAAAACATCCAAATCATAAAGACATCGAACTCATGAAGACATCCAACTCATAAAGACATCCAACTCATAAAGACATCCAACTCTTAAAGACATCCAACTGATAAAGACATCGCCAATGAACGGTAATGATTCCATTTCCTAATTTCAGATGCGCTGCTTACGTTTCTCCGTCCAATTTCAATGATTGCCACTCAGGCCACCTTAGGCCACCTTAGGCCACCTTAGGCCACCTTAGGCCACCTTAGGCCACCTTAGGCCACCTTAAGCCACCTTAGGCCACCTTAGGCCACCTTAGGCCATCTTAGGCCACATTAGGCCACCTTAGGCCACCCTAGGCCACCTTAGGTCACCTTAGGCCACCTTAGGCCACCTTAGGCCACCTTAGGCCACCTTAGGCCACCTTAGGCCTCCTTAGGCCACCTTAGGCCTTCTTAGGCTACCTTGGGCCACCTTAGGCCACCTTAGGCCACATTACGTCACCTTAGGCCATCGTGAAGTGTTTGAAGACGAGCAAAAAATAGGACTTCCATTTCCGTTCTGCCGGAGGCTTGGGATTTCAATTGAGCGCAGGAGACGGTCCTAAGAAAAATAGCGAGCAAAACAGGACCGAAAATGTGAGGCGGCGTTGTCTGTTAATGTGCAACTGAGACAGAAATAAATGGTTTCGTGA
Source organism: Gammarus roeselii (assembly GCA_016164225.1). Lineage (NCBI taxonomy): Eukaryota > Metazoa > Arthropoda > Malacostraca > Amphipoda > Gammaridae > Gammarus > Gammarus roeselii. Next base: position 3,354 of record SDVV010035378.1, read on the forward strand.
CAGATGGTTCGCCAGAGTCTAACAGATGGTTTTAGCGAGACCATTACCAGATGGTTTCCCTAGCTGGAACGTTTGAATAATTTTGTTAATTTGCCTGTAAGACAATAATGCTTTAATATATTTACAAACATCACTACCATGCTCTAATGTGCACATACAAACATCACGACCATGCTTTAATGTGCAGTTACAAACATCACGACATTGCTCTATTGCACATTTTCAAACACTACCACCATGATTAATACACATTTTCTAACATCACGATCATACTAAATTGCATTTTTTAAACTTTGCCACTATGCGCTAATACACATTTTATAACATCACGGTCATGCTTTGATACACATTCAAACATCACGGTCATGCTTTGATACACATTCAAACATCACGGTCATGCTTTGATACACATTCAAACATCACGGTTATGCTTTGATATACATTCAAACATCACGGTCATGCTTTGATACACATTCAAACATCACGGTCATGCTTTGATACACATTCAAACATCACGGTCATGCTTTGATACACATTCAAACATCACGGTCATGCTTTAATACGCATTTTCAAACATAACGCCCAAGCATTGATACACAATTTATAACATCACATTTTGTAACACAATTAATAACATCACAATTTCAAACATCCTCACCATGCTTTGAAACGTGTTTGCAAACATTACGACTGAGCTTCAATACACATTATCAAACATAACGATCAAACTTTAATACACATTTTGTAACCATGGATTGCACACTTTTTACTTCCCCCCTTTTATTCTACTTCTGTTTTGCAGCGGTATCGTAGAACTGTCATACAAATAGAGCTAAGCCTTCATCATGGGTTGCACAACAGCTTCATCTGCAGAAGAAACGAAGGACTGCGCTATGGATTTTGGTTGTGATAAATTGTATCTTGAAATTGTAAAGATAACGTCGAGACCCATGTTACTTAATGGAATGTTTATCAGTGTCTAGATCTGCCTTCAAGTGAAGGGACATAGTGAAAGCAGTATGATGGTCAACGAAATGGTATGCTTTCCAAGTGAACGTTAATGTATTTATGATAGTTGCAAATACATGAATAAAAAAAGCCTTTTCTTATTATTTTTGAATAACGGTAACATATTATAAGTTTAAGTTTCGTAATTAAAGATAGTTACACTTGCTTGCAAATGAAAGATTGTTTACTAAAATATTTCAACCCATCATAACATAACATATTTCTGTATACAAACACAGCCAGCGACCAAACAATCTGACTCTTTTTTAACATTGCTATAATTCATACTCTCCAGAGTGGGTGAGAATTAAACGTGCTATAAATGTGCCTTTATAGACTGCTTTTATAAATGAACAGATTGCGTTCACAATTCTAGGACTACAACTGACTGATCCTCTCCTTATCTCGTTGCACCTTCATTTATAAAACAATGCATATTTCCTCGTGTAAAGAGTTTCTGCCTTTACTCACATCACACCCAAATCTACTCCTCAATTTGAAGGTTAAGTGCCATTCAATCACGAACGATCCCTCCTTTCCCTTCAAAATGGTAAATTTGTTCACCTTCTCCGTCGTAACCACAGTTGGTCCTCCATGTACCTTCTATTATCATTTATAGTGCAATTCATCCCCGTACTCGTCGACACATTATCCACACTTCATCTCCGTATAAGACACCTCCTGTCCTTGCTGCAATCCACGGTCCACCTCCCAAATTGGTGGGACCGTTTCTCATTTCACACTCTCCGTCCCTCTAGAATCTGAACTGCTGTTTTCTACTCTTCCCCCCCCCCATCATTCTATATTCAGTGAGATCACAATCATCTGTTCCCCTTACTCTAACCCACTCAAACCTCCCCATGTATTGAGTGAGGTCACAAACCTCCCTCTCCCCTCCAACTTCCCCATACATGTAGCGCATAGGTTCCACCCCTCCCACTCCCCTTGCCCCAACCCCTTCCACCTCTATAAAATTATGGTAAGTTCACAATATTTTCAGTCCCCTCACTTTGAGCCCCCACCCACTTTCTCCCCTGTTCCAGTCTCTTCCCCCTCCACCCTAGGCGTCGTAACCGACTCCGGTTGCGTGAGCCCGGGCTCTGATTTGTGCGGACCCCGACTGAGGCGACCGCTGAGAAAAACAGGGACTCGAGTCCTTATTTGCCGCTGTAGAAATGGCACGGGGCACATTGGGTTGGCACCAACGGGCTCGGAGGGAACATTTATAAAGGGAGATTTAGGGAGATTGGGTGAAGGGGGAGGGGGGGGGGAAGTGCAAACAAGAAAAGAACTAAAAGATTTCCGTATCATCTTCATTTTTTTAATATTAGTGTTCAAGATGAGGGAAAAAACTGTACGTGTTCCAGCTGGCTACAGTCTGTCAACTGACAACAATATCAAAGAAAGCGTCACTTATACGCACGGTACATTATTCCATAGGGCATTTAGAAAGCACCCAAGAAGACACGGAACCGCATGGAAAGAAACATCACTTCCATTTCCGTTTAGACCCGAGCTGAACACTTCAATTGAGAGACGTTGGCCTTCTTTGTAAAAGAAACTTCATGATAGAAAAGGGGAGTTGAAGTTGTTCGTTAATGAGCTACCGAGACAGCAACAGATGGTCCCTTGTCAAACGGTTGACCAGAGTGGATTGCTTGGGTGGCAACACATCTGATGTTACGTAAGGTCACCTTGACTGTTTGGGTGACCCCACGTCTAATGTTAAGTAAGGTCACCTCGATTGCTTGGGTGGCACCACGTTTGATGCTAAATGTGATCACCCGATTATTTGGGTGGCACCACGTCTGATGTAACGGAAGGTCACCTCGATTGTTTAAGTGGCCCCACGTCTGATGTTAATTAAAGTCACCTCGATTGTTCAAGTGGCCCCACGTCTTATGTTAAGTAAAATCATCCGATTGTTTAGGTGGCACCACGTCTGATGTTACGTAAAGTCACCTCAAATATTTTGGTGGCACCACGTCTGATGTTAAGTAATGTCACCTTGATTGTTTAAGTGGCACCACGTCTTATGTTAAGTAAGATCACCTCGATTGTTTATGTGGCACCACGTCTGATATGAAATAAGGTCACCGCGATTGTTTGTGTGGCACAACTTCTGATGTTAAGTAAAGTCACCTCGATAGTTTGGGTGGCACCACGTATTATGTTAAGTAAGGTCACCTCGATTGTTCAAGTGGCACCACGTCTGATTTTAAGAAGGGTAACCTCGATTGCTTAAGTGGCACCACGTCTGATGTTAAGTAAGGTCACCTCGATTGATTGGGTGGCACCACGCCTAATGTTAAGTAAGGGGAACCTCGATTGTTTGGGTGGCACCACGTCTAATGTTAAGTAAGGTCACCTCGATTGTTTGGGTGGCACCACGTCTGATGATAAGTAAGGTCACCTCGATTGTTTGGGTGGCACCACGTCTGATGTTAAGTAAGATCACATCGATTGTTCATGTGGCACCTTGTCTGATGTTGAGTAAGGTCACCTGGATTGCTTAAGTGGCACCACGTCTGATTTTAACTAAGGTGACCTCGATTGCTTAAGTGGCACCACGTCTGATGTTAAGTAAGGTCACCTCGATTGTTTGGGGGGCACCACGTCAGTTCCTTCTGTGCGTGCTTAAGGAGAGGTAGTGTGGTGGGGTGCTCCAGGAAAATAAGGATAGGGCAACGGGGATTTACTGAGGATGTTTCCTCTCTCACATCAAGAATTCTAATTAGAGGGAAAACGGAACTACATCGACGGTGTACCGAAACTACATCAACGAAGCACAGTGCTAACGAGGAAATAATAATAATGAAGAGCTAACAAGTACAGCCTACACGCCTCATCTCGTTCAAACAGCCCCAAAATCCAGCCCTCCTTCCCCAAGTCCTCGACTTCCCGTCTACCCCTAAGCCCGCCCCTACGGTCTACCCAACATACCCCAACACACTACCCCCTCTCCCACAAACCAGACAAACCGCGTGATTCTCCTGCAGCGCACACAACGCGGTGTTGCCTGCCAACCAGATTTCTGTATATCTCGTCCTGCCCTGCCCTAAGGTCTGAAGGGCCGGCCAGGACCTCGGAAAACACACTTCTGGTCAGGAGTGAGAGCCGAGATCATAGTCAGCTGGAGGGTCTAACAGCTTTCACTGATTTACCCAATCGCATCGTAATTGTCGGGCCCTTCTCCACCCACGTTTATTCCACTCCTCACCGAGACGCTAATGACGGGAAAGCTCAGCAGGCTTGCGTCAAAACTCGTCTATTCACAACCATTCTCAACTCACATCTATCTATTGCACGCTTTCTCACTACTTCCACATTGATGTCTCTTCTCCCTATGATTTACTTCAGGCCCTAAATTTCGGTCTTCCCATATGCTTACTCCTACTCACCTCCGCTTTTCGGTCTTCCCATATGCTTTCTCCTACTCACCTCCGCTTTCGGTCTTCCCAAATGCTTACTCCTACTCATCTCCGCTTTTCGGTCTACCCATATGCTTACTCCTACTCACCTCCGCTTTCGGTCTTCCCATATGCTTACTCCTACTCACCTCCGCTTTTGGTCTTCCCATATGCTTACTCCTACTCACCTCCGCTTTCGGTCTTCCCATATGCTTACTCCTACTCATCTCCGCTTTTCGGTCTTCCCATATGCTTACTCCTACTCACCTCCGCTTTCGGTCTTCCCATATGCTTACTCCTACTCACCTCCACTTTCGTCACCATTTTCACCAATCTCCCATCAACCACCCTCACCATGTGCCCGATCCACCTCAGAACAAGTAAATCTGAAGTTTCCTCAAACTTCCGCGTCATACCCGCTCTGATTCGAGCAACTTCATTATTGATCCCATCCCTCAGCGTTAAACCGGTCATACCTCTCTATCATTTCATATCGAAACCCTCCAACCTTTTTTGTTCTTCCGCTGGTGTTCCCTCCACTCCACGTCCCAGCCTCATATACAGTCCGGAAAATGAGCCTAATGTCCTACACTTGAGCCTAATGTCCTACACTTGAGCCTAATGTCCTACACTTGAGCCTAATGTCCTACACTTCAAACCATCCCTTTACTCTAGATATCACCTCAGTTTCCCCTACTTCAGTCTCCCCCACATGAGAGCCCAATCACTTAAAACCCTGAACTTTCACTGCTAACTCTCCATAGAGGCGTTGATTGATTTCGCTTGCATCGTCGTTCGTTGAACAGATCATCACTTACCCATATTAACCCGCCGCATCTTCCTCTCACACACTCTACCAAACTCCGAAACTAGCCAACACATCTTGCTCCTAACGACTCTCAACCTCGACCCAATACACTCCCGTTCACCTCCCTGACCACTCCATCCATGTAGAGATTAAAAAAGTTTGGAATACGCACCTTAATCTAGTCTCAGTCCCACTTTTACTAAAACCAATCACATTCACTAGCCGCCCACGAGGGAGCTTGCAAAAGTCTGACGGACTCCCACTTTCGGGGCGCCCTGCCTACGGTGGTATAGTCTTGGACCTGAAGCGCCAGCAAATGTTTCTCAACCCACCCTGTTTCATGACCTCGCCCGTGAGGATGGCGCCATGTGCTGTGTTGACGTGGACATAGCCATTCCGTTTTTTAGGTCTTACTTTATGTCAGTGCCGTGTTGACGTGGACATAGCTACTCCATTGTTTGGGTCTCACTTCATGTCAGTGCTCTGTTGACGTGGACACAGCCAGTCCGTTGTTTGGGTCTCACCTTATGTCAGTGCTGTGTTGACGTGGACACAGCCAGTCCGTTGTTTGGGTCTCACTTTATGTCAGTGCCGTGTTGACGTGGACACAGCCAGTCCGTTGTTTGGGTCTCACTTTATGTCAGTGCCGTGTTGACGTGGACACAGCCAGTCCGTTGTTTGGGTCTCACTTTATGTCAGTGCCGTGTTGACGTCCACACAGCCAGTCCGTTGTTTGGGTCTCACTTTATGTCAGTGCCGTGTTGACGTGGACACAGCCAGTCCGTTGTTTGGGTCTCACTTTATGTCAGTGCCGTGTTGACGTGGACACAGCCAGTCCGTTGTTTGGGTCTCACTTTATGTCAGTGCCGTGTTGACGTGGACACAGCCAGTCCGTTGTTTGGGTCTCACTTTATGTCAGTGCCGTGTTGACGTGGACACAGCCAGTCCGTTGTTTGGGTCTCACTTTATGTCAGTGCCGTGTTGACGTGGACACAGCCAGTCCGTTGTTTGGGTCTCACTTTATGTCAGTGCCGTGTTGACGTGGACACAGCCAGTCCGTTGTTTGGGTCTCACTTTATGTCAGTGCCGTGTTGACGTGGACACAGCCAGTCCGTTGTTTGGGTCTTACTTTTCAGCAGAAGGTAAAAATCCTCAACATTCATCTCCTACCAAAAAAAAGTCCACCTTTTTTTCCTGATGCTAATCCTTCTCATACGAGTTCTTCCCTACGCTCGTCTTGTTGTTGAGACGCAGTGTGGTCAGAGAACTTGAATGTACTGCATGGAACAACGCTCTAATCACTACAGTAGCATAATTATTTCAAACGATTGGCAATGTAGTAACTGACACCCAACTCACAAAGGTAATAAAACGGTCTCCCCTTCTCTTCCCTTCCCGGAGAGTTCCACCATGCATGTGTCGGTGGGTATTGGGGGTGGTGTGCCGGCACAGGTTTCCACCTCCGCAGGGAACCGGAGCTAAGCATCTATGTGAGCAAATCATGATCTTCTGCCAACACAGAAACTCTGGATCTCTCTGAACAATAACTCCTCCCCTCTATACAAATGCATCACCCATTACAACGTCGCCCAGTCGACCTCATCGCAGTCCTTTCCAGATTCATGAAGGCCCATAACATATCCTTATTACTTCGTAAGGTACTTCAAGCAAGATTTGTCTCACTGCAGATATCTAATCTGCCCGTCTTTTACCTCTCCTAAAGCCACACTGTGACTCATCATTCGACCTACCCGCACTGTCCCAATTCCTTTCGATTAACAGCCTTCACTAACACTTACCACACACAACGAGCATATCAATGCCTCTCAAAAGGCGGCATTCATTTGATCTCCTTTGCCCTTATACATTGGAACAATGCCGGCGCTGCGGCACTCAATCGGCACCACGCTTCACACAAAACATTGATTTAGGAGCCTCACCAACCATTCGACAGCAGTTACTCCATCCATCCTGAGACACTCTCCTCTACGCTGGCACAAAATCATCTCCGAAGACGAAGGATTGGCTTATCAAAGTCCCAAAAGAAATCTCTGAATAAGAACCAAATTAATATTTCATGACAGTGTCTTCCATAGAAGGACTGAATTTGACACTGAAAACAGGACAGCCACGACATGTGACAAAGAGGCGTACAAGATAACGAGTTCTATTTCTTGGAAGATTGGCCGAAGCTGCACAGTTTCACGTTGAAGGCAGTGAATGTACTCCTTACCGGCGCGGAGTTTGTTGCATCTTATTACATAGAGATAAATATTTAGAAGGTCCAGGGAGCAATTTTGTACTCAATTTGTGTTTTATGCCAGTAATTTCATTGCATGCTGATAATACCTGAGTGTCTTTCGCAGAACTTCTTCTTTTCTGAATTCACTGTATGTGAGGTAATGCCGCTTACACAGATGACTTGACACGTCCAGGAACGTGATGAGGTAAACCGCTTACACAGATGACTTGACACGTCCAGGCACGTG
>SDVV010035380.1:0-11067 GCA_016164225.1 Gammarus roeselii
TATATAAAACATCATTTGGATAGTCAAACTCTAAAAATAAGTCATATATCTGATCAGACAGGGCTTGCTTATAATGCGTGATATCTGTCAACCGTACTATCTCAGCGAGAAAGCCATTCATCACACTGCCGGACATCATACCGACATAGAAATGCAAGGAGGAAACAACCACTTCAGCATATGACCACTTATGCTAACTTTGAGAACAATACAGATATAAACACTAGGCTAAATCTCCCAGCAAATGGAGTGGCCGGCGGCAAGGCGCACCTCACACTCCTTTCGTACTCTCACACGACTTAGCCTATTTTGCGCTAAAGGGTCCGGCCGGGAGACCCCGCAATACACCCTCTGGGTCATGAGTGCGGTCCGAAGTCAGTGTTGGTAGAAAGTCCGACAGTGTGACTGCCGCTTCATGACGACTGGGACCCCGCCGCCTGCGAACATCCCGTTTCTCAACGAGATGCCAAGTGAGGGAAAACACATCAGGACAGTGTCAGAAATCGTTCATTAACAATCATTCTCCACTCACGCCTATTCATTGCACGCTCACATGCTACCTCCACACTTGAGTCTCTCCTTCCTTACGCCCCAATCTATCCATCCAAACTTCAGTCTCCCTCTAGGCCTACGTCCAATCGCCTCGGCGTTCAATACCCTTTTCACGAATCTCCCTTTATCCATCCTTAACTTGTGCCCGAACCATCTCAGAACACGCGAATCAACTCAGTCCTCTAACATCTTCACTATCCCCATTCTGACACGCAGCACGTCGTTATTGATCCTCTCTCTCAGCGTCACACCTGCCATGCTCCTTAAACATGTCAGCTGGAAGACATTCAACCTTATTCTCTCCTCTGCTCTCACCCACAAGTCTCAGCTCCGTAGAACACAGTTAGGACAGCAACACAGTCATACAGCCCTCTCTTTGCTTTCAACCCCAACGTCCTACAGCTCATTACACTTTTCAGTGCACCCAACACTTTACACCCCTCCTCCACTCTCGCCTTCACTTCAGTTTCCACTAATTCAGTCTTCTTCACATAGGAGCACAGTTACATAAAATACTGAACTTCCTCCACTAACTCCCATTTTGGAGGATGCTATTTCTGCTCGCATCGACATTCCTTGAGCATCTCATTACTTGACTTTTACGCACGTTCACTCGAAGCTTCCTCCTCTCACACACTCAACCAAACTCAGATTCTAGCCTACACAGCTTTTCCTCTGAACTCGCCACCAGTGCCATATCATCCACTAACAGTAACTGGCTCAACTGCCAACTTTGCTCATTCGTTTCCAACAGCTACAAGCCACGACCCAATCCACTAGCGTTCACCTACCTGACCACTCCATCCATGTAGAGATTGAACAGTCAGAGAGACATAATGCAGCCTGGTCTCAGTCCCACTTTCTCTGTAAGCCAATCACTCACCTCGCTTCCCACTCTGACGCATGCTCTGCTGTCAACACAAAAGCTCTGAACTTCTTTCAAAAGATTTCCACCCACTCCATACAAATGCAACACCCTTCACAGCGCTTCCCTGTCAACCCTGGCGTAGTACTTTTTCCAAATCCATGAAGGCTTAGAACACATCTTTTCCCTGCGCAAGGTACTTTTCACAGACTTGTCTTACTGCCAAAATCTGATCGGCACGCCCTCTACCACTCCTCTAGCCACACTGTTCTTCTCCAATTGCGCCTTATGTAGTCTGTAATCCTCTTGATCAGCACTCGCCCGAACAAGTTACCAATCACACATAATAAACTGATACCTCTTGAGTTGCAGCACTCACGTTTATTTCCTTTGCCGTTGTACAGCGGAACAATGTAAGCACTGTGCCACTCAATCGGCACCACGCTCGCCACAAAACACAGATTCAGTAGCCTCACAAGAAATTCGACAATCGTTACTCCACCCCTTTTCCGGCACTTGGTCGCAACGCCATCCAAACTGGGGGTTTTCCCTGCTTTCATCACCTCTACCGCCTCCTGCACCTCTTCCCAAGTAATTTCCGCAGCATGTCTCTTTGGGAACATGCAAGGATGTATTTAGCAGATCCTCCGATTTTCCATGCAAAATTTTCCGTTATTCTATCAGGTTTGCCATCAGAAGCCAACCCCATTGCAGAAAATGAATCTAGGCTTGTTGAATGCTTGCTATAGTCCATATCAGTAAGCTCACATCTTTTTTTAGCAGTCTTCTCTGACTAGAATCAAGCAGCCTGCAGTCCTCACACTATTCGGTGTTCCAAACGCAGGATGCTTACTCAATAAATGGGCAGATATATGATACTTATAAGAAGCGCATAAACTCCGCGTACCTACAGATAGCTTATCTCAACACACAGTTGACCAACTCACCAGTCTTTGCAGACACCACTTGAATATATTAGTGAAATCTGAGGGAGTTGCTTCAAACACTAAATTTCCTACAATAACTCTCCATTTAGACCCAAACTGATTCCACTTGCATCGTCATCCCTCAAACATCTTATTACCTTACCTTAACCCATATTTCCTGGCAGCCCCTAATTACATTACCTTAACCCATATTTCCTTGCAGCCCCTTATTACATAACCTTAACCCATATTTCCTTGCAGCCCCTTATTACATTACTTTAATCCATATTCCTTGCAGCCCCTTATTACATTACCTCAACCCAAATTTCTTTGCAGCCCCTTATTACAGTACCTTAACTCATATTTCCTTGCAGCCCCTTATTACATTGCCTTAACCCATATTTCCTTGCAGCCCCTTATTACATTACCTTAACCCATATTTCCTTGCAACCCCTTATTACATCACCTTAACCCATATTTCCTAGCAGCCCCCTCGCCTCACACACTCTACCAAACTCTGACTTACAACTACTCCTCAGAATTTGCGACAAATGCATAACAACTCTAAACCTCGACCCAATACACTTGCGCTAACCTCCCTGTCCATTCCATCCATATAGAGGTTGAACAACTAGGAGACATTACGTAACATTGTCTTAGTCCCATTTTCACTGGGATGCAAGTACTCACTGTGTTCCTTAGCCTGGCAAATGCTCTGCTGCCAATACCTAAACTGTGGACCGCTCTTGAAAAAAATCCCGTTCACTCCATACTAATGCATTATCCTATACAATGTCTCATTGGATTCCATCAGATTCCTTTTCCAGTTCCATGAAGGCCCAGAACAAATCTGTTCTCTTCGCAAGGTACTATAAATGCCAGGAGTGGGATCTTTCCGCGTTTTGGTTTCCGATATCCATGCATGGAGATTGCATGTTTCTCAGTACGCATTCACATCAGGCTGTTTTCTCTAGGGCTATCAGAAAAAGTGGTATGGATATAAATACTTACAAACATACAATCTTCATGTAGGGATATCAAAACAAAATACAGAAAGACCCTATTTCCTGCGTTCATAAATTATAGTACTTCAAATCTGATCTGCACACTCTCTACCACTTCTAAAGCCACACTGTTCCTTGCCAATCGCACCATCAGCACTCTCTGTCAAATCCTCCTGTTTAGCAATTTCCTTCCCATACCTCATCCACCAAACCCAAGAAAGAAAACCAGAGGTATGTATAAACACAATTTGAATACAGATTTCAGTAGTCTACATTATATACCCAAATTATCAATTGGCGTATTAAATTGTTGTATAAAGCCTTGATAGTAGCTATATTGAAACCTGTCTAAAAGTCTCATACTTGGGATCCCCGACTTGTACAACAACAGGCTGTAAACATTTACTCTCTTGACGACCTTATTATTGTGCCAACCATCAACACAGTTCTGTTGACTGCTTTAACACAGTGAAGGTCCTGCATTGTCAGATGTCTTCTTCAGCTTAGGCCATATGCTAATATTTCATACACTATCAACACAAAAAGTTCTCCGTGTTTCTAGCGCGATTGCATGTTTTTTGTTTCATGCAGGTTTCTTGACTGATGATTTGGTGACACAGGAGGACAACGGCAACCAGCAAAAGTATCTCGGGGTCTGTCGACTGCCGGGTGAGGACAGAAAGGTGAGCTGGACAACACTTCAATTTATTAAAAACTGTTATGTTAGTGATAGTAACCGTGTGAGCCCTGCCTCTCTCGATTTAAATAATAGCTTGTACTGCACCACGAATAATAGTTTGTTCTGTACCGTTTTACGTTTTATTTGTTTTCGTGATTCACACTGAAAATATTTGTTGAATCCTACAGAAGGCAACAGCTTTGCCACTGACGGAGATGCAGGAAATATGTTGGTCCAACTGTAAAAGGGTGAATGGGGCATTGGGTATTGAAAAGTCAGTTGCCTGCCTGACTCTGTGGAGTGAGGATAGCCATCCAATGGCTCCCAAATTAGCTTGAAAAATCAGCAATTAAATCTGACAAACAGAAACCTAATTGGAAAATTCCAAGTTCTTCCTGCCAAACATAGCCTGCCTGACCCCTGACCCAAGGAAAGTACCTGCGGCACAGAAAGTGAATTGGAAACGGAAAGCCTTGCTCCATTAGGGAAGGAAGTGGTGCAAATTTTAGATGAATTCAGTAACAGCAATAGGCTGGAATATAAATATCCTGTGCTATTGGAAGATGAATATTCTGCGATGTTGGAAAGATAAATACGTGTTGTCTATTGTATTGAAACATTGTGTACAACATTGAAAATAAATAAATCTGGTTTAGAAAAGCCTTTTTTTTCTATATTTAAACATGATTGAGAAGCATGGGCATAAAAACATCCACTTCCATCTCCGAAAAAATGGGTAGCAAATTGTGCATGGTGTGCTATAAGGACCCGAATTCAGTTTGAGCAGGTAAAGGAAGTAGCTTGCAAAAGTGTGAAATATGCCAAACTTTCTCATTTCATCTATCAAGAGTTGCTAAAAGTGTTAGTGATCCAAAAAATGAAGCTTTTTTGTTACATTTCCCAAATGGCAAAGGCTGCAATGATGAAATAAGTGAAAATCCACATTGTGTGAAAGTTGAAAAGGCATCATGGAAGTGTCACACTTGCAAAGGAAAAGAAAATACAGATATTGTTGGTGCAGAAAGTGATAATTTCTGCAAATGGTGTGCAAAAGTATCCTATGGTGGACTACAGTGCTTTAGGATGCTGGGAAGATCATCTAAATGGTTTTGTAGCAGGTGTGTGACATGTTTCGACCAAACGGCTTATAAGATACCTAACCAAATTGATACTGAGCAGAGTGCTGCCAAGACTGCAGATGATCCGAGTACTATTGTCATGATCTATTTCGGTTAAGATGCTACACTTACCGGGATACTGTTGTGACCACTAGCAGTCAGGGTACTGCAAACGCTGCTGGTGATCAAAATGTTGATATAGTGGTTAACAACTAAGGTACGGGCGTTACTGGTACGAGAGTTTCCAGTATAATTGAAAAAGGAAGCGAGAGTGACCTTGGAGAGCAACTACAAAGTAATCTGCCAAAAAGGAAAACGGCAAAACTCAGCAGATTTAATTCAAAGGACAAATGCAGGTATGGAGTGGTTGGGAAAGATTGTGGCTTTACCCTCCTAGCCTGTGAACCTGGGACAAAGAAAAACATTGAAAGTGGAAAGAGTAATGTTAATGACCCGAAAGAGCAAAAACAGAAGCAAAGACCTACAGTGAAAAGCTTCAAACACTGCACTTTTTATTAAAAAAACTAATGCAGGTATGGTGTGTCGGGGAACGGATGTGGCTTTACTCACTCAAAGCGTTGCAACAAATTCATGGATTTGGGAAGGAATGGTTGCAAAAGTGATGAACTCAGTAAAAAATTCCATCTAAGAGTGTGAAGTGACTCATATTGTCATCTGCAATGCACAAAAAGATAATGAGAGTAGCTGCATAAAAGGAAAACAAGAAAACCGCTGGACCACCAGAAAAATGTTGCTAGTACAGCCAGCAGAAAAAGGAATATCAATGCAGCTATCCAAAGCAACACCCAAACAACAACAATGTTGATCAAAGTGGTAGAGTACAACATTTGCGTGTACAACGCGATAGCACCCCTTTAAAAAACTATGCTCATCGGTTCCTTTCTGTGGCATCAAGTAAAAACTACCATCCTAATCGTGACAAGAACATAAGGCTTCCCTCTGATCGCAGACGCTCTTTTTTGTGATGCCCGCGAAAATTCCACTGAGGCAGTAAATGACCATCACCACCAGTGTTGACCAGTCACAGAAGACAATTTTTTTAGAAACACTGGGACTTCTTAGTTGCTCTTGCAGATTACCGCTCCCTCTGATGAGAGAGGCACCAACCCAGAGGTAATAGGTGAAACACTCTCTCCATAAACAATAAAACCAAATCAAAATCCATTGAAAAAATGGCACATCCTAAATTTACAAGGCCTTTATGACACCAGCCAGTATGGCAAAATAAAGTTGATCCAAGACATTCTATTTGATAGTGATTCACTCTTCATTTGTCTAACTGAGACACACCTAAATGAAAATGTGTCATCAACTGAGCTGTATATTAAAAATTACATTTTGTTTCGAAATGATTGCAAAATAGGAAATGTGGTGTTGTTGTCATCTATGTGGAAGATGATCATGGGAGCTGTGAAGAGCTCAAATTTTCCAATGATCACTGTGAGTGTCTCATTTCCAAAACCCCAAAGCTGAAAGCCATAATAATTACAGTTTATAGACCACCAAACTGTGGGTATGCCCATTTTGAAAATACACTTGAAATTCTACATTTATATATGTGAAATATTGATCAGGCTGATTTTGAAATCTTTCTCTGTGGGGACTTGAATTTTTTATTTATCAGATGTCTAAACCATGATCAAACGGCAGCACCTGTTAGCTACATAATTGGCAAAGGTTATACCAAGACTGTGACAAATAAAGCTAAAAAACTATTCGAATTAGCAGATTAACACTTTCTGACACAAATTATTGACAAACCAACATGAAATGAAAATATATTGGATCTAGTGTTTGTGAATTCATTAGAGTATCTTACAAATATAGAAATAAAACGGTGCTCTCACACCATAATACCAGTAAATCTGCCTAGATGCTGACATTTTGAGAATGAACACTGAGAGTGTTGTTTCTTCCAAGAACAGGACTTTCGGGCATTTGAATTTCTTCGGTGCAGAAATTAATTGTGTAAATATATATAAATCATTGTCAATATTGATTGGAAATAACTCATTGTTCAGGCAAAGAGTGTGAACGAAGCACAAAATAACTTTGATTATACACTGTTGCAGGTGTGTTTGCAACATGTGTCAACAAAAGAAAAATACCAAAAAGAAGCTAGTATTATTCAGAGATGAAAATGCTCATGAAAAAGTGGGCAATGAAGCAGAAAGTGCTTAGTAAGGAAGGAAGCCCTTATTGATGCAGAAAGAAGAAGTAGCTAATTGTTTCAGTGGAACAAGAAATAAAAGATTCACACGACCAAGAGAGAAGAGAAAATGAAAAAAAAACAATTGGAAAAATTACTAGAAATTCTAAGTTTTTCTTTGCTTATGCACTCAAAATTTAAACCCCCAAAACAAAAATTAGCCCCTTGATTTATGAATCTGGTTGATGAAAACAAGTCAAAAAGTGAATTGTTGAGTGAATATTTCAAACGAGTATCTAGTATCCCCAAAGCAATACCCTGAGATCACCTCGGAAATATCATTAACGGATCTTAAATTTGACATCTCTGAAATAACAAGAGCTATAGATGATATAAGTAGCAATAGCACATTCGGGCCAGACAACATCCCAGCTATGCTATTGAAACAATGCCTGCAGGTAATGTCAGGACCACTACAAATGTTGTGGCAGAAATTCTTGAACACCTCTGACATTCCACAAACCATGAAACATGCCGTAATCTTCCCTCTTGCAAAAGGAGGTTGCCTCACAAGTCAGTCCATCAAATTATAGACCGATTTTTTTGACATCACATGTCAAAATATTTGAAAAAGTGATGAAAGTATGGATGGCAAATTTCATTGAAAAAAATAAATCGTTCCACTCCAAGCAACATGGTTTCAGAAGTAAGAGGAGCACATTGACCCAACTACTGGAGCACTACGATGCAATAATCAATGCATTCTGTAATTAATCAAACGTAGATGTGGTTAATCTGAATTTTACCGAGGCCTTTGACAAAGTAGATCACAGCATAGCTACTGTTATTTAAATTGCATAAAGCTAGTATTCAAGGAAATGTTCATGAATGGGTGAAAAAAATTCTCAAAGACTGAACTCAATGTGTGGTAGTAAATGGTGAAACCTCTGCACCAGTGGGTTCCCACAAGGCACTGTGCTTGGCCCTCTGCTTTTCTTAGTAATGACAAATGACCTGAGCAAAAACTATCCACATTCATCCGTCTCCTGCTAGAGTACTAGGCATAGTGAAGGATGCAAGAGTTGTAGAAAATGTTCAAGCTGATTTGAAAGAAATCTCCAAGTGGGCAAGTGAAAAGAACATTGTTATGATTGGCTTCATGTTGACAGCCCAAATCCCATCCGCAAAAGCCCAATTACAATTTTTGATATTCTGTCCCAAATTATAGATATAAACTTCAGGTGGTATGATGTATGTAACACTAACCTAATCCCAACAACACAAGAGAGCAGGGGAATCCCCAAAGTATCCACTAAGATACACCAGCAGAGAGGACAAGAAATCACAACCAGGAAATACCATCTAGGGTAATCAACTTCTGCTGAGTTTTTAGAACTCACAGTGACTGCTATTATTACTCCAAACAAGAAAAATGAAGTAGAAAAATAATGAATGAAGAAAAAATAACAATGAGCTAGATGGTAATAAATATCCAAGCTGCTCTCAGCAGCTGCAGTTACAGAACTGTCCACCTCAGAAAGGAGTAGGAGTATTATTCCAATTTCTATGATGCGAGAAGATAATTATGGTATCAACTTGCAGCACAGTGAAGTTATATAATTCAGCTCTTCAGCAATATATGCTATGAACAAAAGAGTATTTAATACTGGTATAAGTTGCTACATTTAGATACACAGATACAGACACTAGGCCACATCCCCCAGAAAAGAGGGTGGCCGACAGCAAGGCGGACCTCACACCCTCATACGCTCACACTCACACAACTTAGCCCTTCTGTGCTAAAGGGTCCGGCCTGTACCGCCGCAACATACACTCTGGGTCACGAGTGCAGTCCGAGGATCCGTCGTCAGCAGCAGGGCCCGACAGTTTCCACTGGTTTTCCCCCGCCGCGTCATAATGCTCCCCCCTCACCCACGACCATCCCGCAGCGGGATGCCAAGGGCGGGAAAGCACATCAGAGCAGCGTCAAAATCAACCATTCACAACCACTGTCCACTCACGTCTGTTCATTGCACGCTCTATCACCACCTCCACATTCATGTCTCTCCTTCATAACGCCTGCTTCACACCATCCATCCACCCAAACTTCGGTCTACCTCTAGGCCTACGGTCACTCGCCTCCGCATTCATCACCCTCCTCACCAATCTCCCTTATTCCATCCTCTCCATGTTCTCGAACCATCTCAGAACACGCGAATCCACTCTGTCCTCCAACTTCTTCACCATCCCTGTTCTGATTCGAACCACGTCGTTGGTGATCCGGTCTCTCAGCGTTACTCCAGCCATGCTCCTCAGACATTTCATCTCGAAAGCACTCAACCGTCTTCTCTCCTCCGCTCTCACCCCTCAAGTCTCAGCTCCGTAGAGCACAGTTGGGACAACAACACCCTCATACAGCCCTCTCGTTGCTTCCATCCCCAACGTCCTACAGCTCATTACACTCTTCATTGCAGCCAACACTTTACGCCCCTCCTTCACTCGCGCCTTCACTTCAGTTTCCAGTAGTTCAGTTATCTCCACATGGGAGCCCAGATACTTAAAACACTGTACTTCCTCCATAAGCTATCCATTCAGGGTGACACTAATTTTGCTTGCATCGACAGTCCTCGAGCACCTCATTACTTTACACTTACCCGCGTTCACTCGAAGCTTCCTCCTCTCACACACTCTACCAAACTCAGACACTAGCCTACATAGTTTCTCCTCTGAATCCGCAACCAGGGCCGTATCATCAGCAAATAGCAACTGGCTCAACTGCCAACTCCGCCCATTCGCTTCCAACAGTTCTAAGCAGCGACCCAGCGCACGTGGCGACCCCACATTGCAGCCCTGGCGACTCGCTGCAAAAGGTCAACAGGACTTATCCAATCGGTAACATCCCTGAAGTTCGGTGCCGACATGGACACCGGAATGATGCTGTTCAGAGCAATAATACGATCGCGCATGGACTACGGAGCCGTTGTCTACGGATCTGCAGCCAAAGCTACTCTCGACCATCGCAAACAATGCTTTGCGCATCACATCCGGCGCGTTCCGCTCCACTCCAATCGAATCACTTAACGTGCTCGCTAACGAACTTCCACTTCCGCTCCGGCGAGACCAACTTTCACTACAATACTATTTCAAGACTATAGAAGTCTAACCAACAACCCAACGATCAGCCACATCACCAACATATCCGATAAGCGCTTTTTTGCGGCTAAAAAGAATATATGCCAACCGTTTTCCCTACGTGTGGACAACCTGCTGACCTCTCTAAACATGAATCGTAAAGCTATTAAGCCTTCATTTTTCTACCGAATCCTTCAAATTAACACAACAACATGGATGATCAACCCTCCACCGGTCAACCTAGACCTGCAAATGTACTCTAAAGCAACTATTCCAACCAACGCGTACCGGCAGGAATTCCTAAGACTACTCGAGGAAGAATATTTAGAGCACCGCCACATATACACTGACTGCTCCAGAACCGCGGACGGAGTGGGAGCCGTCGCTGTGTGCGGAGACACCCCACTAGAGGCCTCAGTGTTCTCTTTGGGGTGGATGGATGCTTATTCATTTTATAGATCATTAACACTTTATTTTAGTATTTTAGTATTTCTTCTTGCTTGGGCTCTATTATTTTTCTCTGCCCTTTTTTCATGGTGATAAATTTTGAATTTGTTATCATTATTATTATATGTAACGAGGTTGGTTGAGAGAAGGTGACCCAGGGAGAGGAGGTACTCG
>SDVV010035381.1:0-11067 GCA_016164225.1 Gammarus roeselii
ATACTAATGCCTGTCTCTGTTGTTCACATGCGCCCTTTTATACTAATGCCTGTCTCTGTTGTTCACATGCGCCCTTTTATACTAATGCCTGTCTCTGTTGTTCACATGCGCCCTTTTATACTAATGCCTGTCTCTGTTGTTCACATGCGCCCTTTTATACTAATGCCTGTCTCTGTTGTTCACATGCGCCCTTTTATACTAATGCCTGTCTCTGTTGTTCACATGCGCCCTTTTATACTAATGCCTGTCTCTGTTGTTCACATGCGCCCTTTTATACTAATGCCTGTCTCTGTTGTTCACATGCGCCCTTTTATACTAATGCCTGTCTCTGTTGTTCACATGCGCCCTTTTATACTAATGCCTGTCTCTGTTGTTCACATGCGCCCTTTTATACTAATGCCTGTCTCTGTTGTTCACATGCGCCCTTTTATACTAATGCCTGTCTCTGTGGTTCATATGCGCCCTTTTATACCGATGCCTATTTCCATTGTTCGTATGCGCCCTTATATACCGATGCCTATTTCTATTGTTCATGTGCGCCCTTTTTTACCGATGCCGATCTCTATTGTTCATATGCGCCCTTTTATATCGATGCCTATCTCCATTGTTCATATGAGCCCTTCTATAGCAATGCCTATTTCCGTTGTTCATAAGCGCCCTTTTATACCGATGCCTATCTCTATTCTTTATATGTGCGCTTTTATACCGATGCCTATCTCTATTGTTCATATGCGCTCTTTTAAACCGATGCATATCTCTATTGTTCGTATGTGCCCTTTCATACCGATGTCTGTCTCTATTGTTCATACGCGCTCTTTTATACCGATGCCGATATCTATTGTTCATATGCGCCCTTTTATACCGATGCCTATCTCCATTGTTCATATGAGCCCTTTTATACCGATGCTAATCTCCATTGTTCATATGCGCCCATTCATACCGATGCCAATCTCTTTTGTTCATATGCGCCCTCTTATACCAATGCCTATCTCTATTGTTCATATGCGCCCTTTTATACCGATGCCTATCTCCATTGTTAATATGCGTCATTTTATACCGATGTCTATCTTCATTGTTAATATGCGCCCTTTTATACCGATGCCTATCTCCATTGTTAATATGTGCCCTTTTATACCGATGCCTATTTCTATTGTTCATATGCGCCCTTTTATACCGATGCCGATATCTATTGTTCATATGCGCCCTTTTATACCGATGCCTATCTCCATTGTTCATATGAGCCCTTTCATAGCAATGCCTATCTCCATTGTTCATATGCGCCCTTTTATACCGGTGCCTATCTCCATTGTTCATTTGCGCCCTTTTATACCAATGCCTATCTCTATTGTTCATATGCGCCCTCTTACACCGATGCCTATCTTTATTGCTCATATGCGCCCTTTTATACCGATGCCTATTTCTATTGTTCATATGTGCCCTTCTATACCGGTGCCTATCTCCATTGTTCATATGCGCCCTTTCATACCGATGCCTATTGATATTATTCATATGCACCTTTTTATACCGATGCCTACCTCCATTTTTCATATGCGCCCTTTTATACCGCTGCCTATCTCTATTGTTCATATGCGCCCTTTTATATCGATGCCTCTCTTTATTGCTCATCTGCGCTCTTTTATACCGATGCCTATCTCCATTGTTCATATGCGCCCTTATATTCCGATGCATATATCTTTTGTTCATATATGCCCTATTATACCGATACCAATCTCTATTGTTCATATGCGCCCTTATAACACCATTCCCTTGATCTGAACGAAGCCCAACATGTCACGCTAGTATAGCTCCTATTAATAACCTGCCACTTTAATGAGCCCAGTATCTCATGTTAATTAGTATCCGCCCTTATAATGCACGTGCCTCACTGCCTTCTGGGCAATGGTCAACATCTTAACCTCATAGACGCCTTTTAATTATCTGTTTTCAATAAAAAGCCCATCCCATGATAGCATGAACCTTTTAATAACCACCCGTCATGAATAGGTCATGCACCTTTCAATGAGCTCGCATAAAAGGTTATAAAACCAAGTCCTCATGACGAAGCGCAACATCTTTTAAAACTACAACTTCTATTAACAAAGCCCAATATCTCATGCTCTTATGAGCTCTTATAAACCATCTTTTGAAAGCCTAAATTCTCATGGTCTTATAAGCTCTTGAAATAGATCTTAAATCGTCTTAATTACTCATTTTTCGGGAGGAATGACTCATCACCTTGCGATACAAACATTAACGTAACTTTATAAAGAAATCTCGATGTAATTTCACTTTCGAGAGCTAACCGAGCAAGTAATGTTGAGCGGGGCCATTAAAATGCAATTAGGCTTCAGTAACGACCGCCCAGCTCTCCTAACTGAATTGTTTCGGGTACCCGGGGGCGGCCATAGTGAGGGAGGAGGGAGGGGCGGCTGAATACCCCTCCCCCTTTGACCGAATAATGGTGATTATCAAGTTGGAAGCAGAATGATATCAGCTGGAGGCACTACTTGAGCAGGCTAGTGGAATCGTAGAATCTTTATAATGAAAGTGATCTTATAGGCCTCTGTGCTTTGTTTGAGGGAGCAGAAGCAAAGGGATGTGGGGTGCCAAAAGATAATCGTGATAATCAAATTAATCTTTACGCCCTTGTGCTTTGTTTGAGAAAAGATGTTATGAAATGGGGGTGCCAAGATATGAGATGTTGGCCCGATCGAAGACAGAGAGTGGAAGGAGGATGGTAACAAACTTATTAGGAATGGTACATGCAAGGAAAGTGGGAGGGGGATAGGAATCAATGGATCATAATTACGATGAATGAGTCTGACGCGCCCTGACGAGCTTCCCTTCCATTGGCTACCTCGTGACGAGACGGGCCAGGCGGGGTCCGGGAAGGGCCAGACACCTATGAAAGCAGTTGGGCCCTGCTGCTGATAGTGTTCCCTGAGCTCAGCTGCCGACATTGTTCCCTGAAGTCAGTGAATGGGCTCCTTGCTGGATTATTTTGCGCTGGAGGGCAACGATTTCACATATTACGAGCGCTATGTGACGATCCCCTTGCAGTTGACCACCACCGCTCTGAAGAAGATGAGGCTGTGTGTCTGCCACTGTATGACTGCTATGAAGTGTGTGTCATATATCTAACTTATTCACATAAGTATCACCCCGTATCTCATTTCACCCCCATCGGAAGTACGACACCATCGATAACCGTTTTGTTATTTAGCGTCTCGCTCCGATCATAGTGGAATACTCGTGTTCGTGCAAAATATTGGCAGGAATTATCACCAATACTTCAAAATAACGTTTGACGTAAGCTGATATCATAGAAAACTGTGTGTTTGTGTTAGTCTTCGTTTAAGATTTAATTTAAACAATTAGGAGTGTCTATATTGACAACATTCCCTTACTTAACCAATTTTTAAATGCAACAATATATTCATAAACTAAATGTAAGATGACCTTTCTACAGACCCAATATCTTATATCCTTGTACAGTTTTATAACCCAACACGACGCAGAGGTTGACACGCTGAGTGAACATGCTGCCATTGAAGGCCTTATCTTCCAGCCACGCAACCTGAGGACGGCTTCAGACGAGAATTCGATGCCGGGTTTGACTAAGCATTAGACACGCCGAAGGGCTTTCAGCTTCTTCAACGCAGGGAAGAAGAATTCTTGTTGCTTCTAGTCTAAACAGAAACAGCGAACAGACATTGCAAACAGGGGCAAACAGCTCTGGCAAACACGATTGTGGCCTAAAAAGGTCAGGGCAAACACAGCTTGGTCAACAGTGTAACAATTGGACCGATTAGAGAGAAGGCCTGCCGAGTCTGCTTGGTTGGGGCGACGTGTGTTAGATGTGTGGCGTGTGTTAGATGCCTGGCGTGTGTTAGATGCCTGGCGTGTGTTAGATGCCTGGCGTGTGTTAGATGCCTGGCGTGTGTTAGATGCTTGGCGTGTGTTAGATGCCTGTCGTGTGTTAGAGAGAGCAATGACTTGTGTTAGAGTGCCCCGACGAGGGTTACATATGGTACTGACGTGTGCTAAAGAATTGCGACGTGTAGTTGAGTGCTCAACTGATGTGTGAAAGAAAGAAATCATGTGCATATGGTAGAAACCAGTGAAGTTAGTTAGAGAACCCTTATGTGAGTTATAGTGTGTTAGAAGTTACGCGTGTCATGGTGAAATGACGTGCACGTGGATGAGAGCAGTTGCGTGTATTAGAGAGCATTGATGTGTGTTAGAAACCTAACATGAGTCAGAAGCCAAACATGTGTTACAGTAACCTGGCGAGTGTTAGAGAACTAAGTTGTGTGTTAAAGACCCGTGACGTGTCTTAATGAGCTTTGAGGTATGTTACAGAATCGTGACGTGGTTTACAGAGCTGTTACATGGTGTACAGAGCCGTGGCGTGGTTTACAGAGCCGTGACGTAGTTTACAGAGCCGTGGCGTGGTTTACAGAGCCGTGACGTGATTTACAGAGCCGTGACGTGGTTTGAAGAGCTGTGACGTGGCTTACAGTGCCGTGACGTGTTTTAAAGAGTTATGAGGTGTGTTAGAAAGCCGTGATGCTTGTTAGAGTGCAACTATGTCTTGTGGTTGAGTTGCGCCAGAGAGCCGTGATGATTGTTAGAGTGCTACTATGTCTAGTGGTTGAGTTGCGCCAGAGAGTCGTGATGCTTGTTAGAGTGCTACCATGTCTAGTGGTTGAGTTGCGCCAGAGAGTCGTGATGCTTGTTAGAGTGCTACTATGTCTAGTGGTTGAGTTGCGCCAGAGAGTCGTGATGCTTGTTAGAGTGCTACTATGTCTTGTGGTTGAGTTGCACCAGAGAGCCGTGATGCTTGTTAGAGTGCTACCATGTCTAGTGGTTGAGTTTCGCAGGAGAGCCGTGATGCTTGTTAGAGTGCTACTATGTCTAGTGGTTGAGTTGCACCAGAGAGCCGTGATGCTTGTTAGAGTGCTACTATGTCTAGTGCGCCAGAGAGCCGTTGATGTGGGTTTGAAAGCAATGACGTGCGTCAGAGAGCTCTGCCGGGTAATAGAGAGCAATGACGTGAGTTGAAAGCCTTGGGTGTGATAAAGACGTGACGTGTGTTAAAACGTTGCATGTGTTCCACAGCAAATCGTGAGTAAGAACGCTGACATAAGCTATGGCTCTTTCATATTAATATACAATAAATGATGCATTATTCACGAAATGCCTCGTGGTATTCAGGTAAGTATCACAGTGTGTCTTAAACTTAAGCTACACATTATATCGAAGGCATAATTTTATCGTTTTTTTGTTACACATGGAGAGTGATAATTGTGTGCGACAAATTAGTACATTCAAGCTCACGCAGCAGCTGAAAACATCTGGGAGACATTATTCGGGATATGTTTTTTATTTCACTCGCGTGCATATGGTTCGAATATATCTACGTTTTGTAATATTGAAGAGGGTTTTACTTTTTGCTGCGTTACAACATCATTAAGCTGCAATCAAGTAGCTAAAATAAAATACAACCTACGAGCGTAAGTACGAACGTATTCAAACAATTGGCAATAAGGATAACTATTACATCCCGACTTACCGTCCGTTATCCATATACACATTCACAAGAGATCCGTGTATGAAACATCTACAAGGTATGGTATAATTCAGAGTCATAGTGAAACACTGCAAACCATAATAAGAAGCTATATGGTAATAGGACCTGGAGCACTCCACCAGTGACAACACACGAAATATCGCAATAATCCACCAGCACTCACAAGACACACAGATGGAGAAGAAAAAATATATCTCTTATAGAAGCAAAAGCTAGTCAACACATGCAGGGATTGTTCCGACCTAATGCTTGAGCATTGAGGAGCTAATGTACTGCGATGAGAGGATTTATGTGTTGTTACACGACACAAGTATAACACACAAACGAGAAAGCGCTAATTGCAGTTACTTTATTCAAACACAACTGCACGGTATATCTCATTGAGGTAGTGAGTCAGAACCTCAGTTGGAGTTGGCCGTCAATTTTGGTACACGTGCTCGCTGTAATAAAAAATTTGAGTGATTTTTGTAGGATTTTTCCGGGGGTATATTTCTTGATTGAGTTTTGGTGTTATTCAACGGATTGGAGGACATGTTGCTTTCTTCGCCACTGCTGTGCCAAGAGGTTCTAAAAAGCTTATTGAAAATTACGCATTGAGCATTTATATCGTTTGTATTACTCTTGTTGTTGATGGTGAAACTATGTTTTAAGGATAGCTAGCATAATTGTCCTCTGTTTCGACTGGCAGGACGAATGTTTTTCGTTTTTATTTATGCACTGCGACCACGCAGCTTATTTCTTCGTTGTCGACCACTGATGACATGACACTTGTACCAAGGTTCTGGTCGGCTTCTCAATGATCACTATCATAGGTAAGAGATTCGACGTGTGTTGGAGAGCGGTGGCGTGTGAAGGGAAAGCAAGACCTGTGATAGAGGGCTGCGATGTGTGTTAACGTGCTTCAGACAGGAATCGGTCAACAGCAAACACAAAACAAACCAACTGATCCCACGAGAAGTTGGCCTTCACACGCTATAGCCACGTAGACGAGCGAGTCGTCGGATGATTTTCTTTACAACCCTTCCCAAGCCTTATTCAAGTCATGACGAGGAAACTCAATTAAATGTAGAGGGTGTTAATATGGGTGTTAACATTGAATGCTCCATAAAATGACCCTCAGATGACCTTGCAACTATTAAATAATGGAATAGACGGAAAAACGGTAGACTTTAATTGTTTTAATGCATAAAATGACACTAATAAAAATTCAACTTCGAATTGAGACTCATACCTATGAGCAAAGCTTTGAAACCTTCGGACAAAGCTGGTCACTGCAGGTCTAACTTTGCCTTGTTCATTTCTGTCACGACTTTCGGTAGCAGTTTCTTCAGATATCCAACTGCTGTTCGTTGACAATGGATTCACGCTCTCCCCAAGACCAGAAAATCAAGCAGGCGCACTGAACAACTCCACTGAACAACTCCACTGAACAATTCCACTGAACAACTTCACTGCACAACTTCACTGAACAACTCCACTGAAAAACTCCACTGAACAACTCCACTGAACAACTCAACAGAACAACTTCACTGAACAACTTGTCATTCAATTTTACCCTATTACTTTTTGAGTTTGAGGTGGTTAATTCAGGCAAGATATCACCTAAACATATTCAGTCATTTTGTTTTGCCCAGTGCTGGTACGAGTCTAGGAGCCGCAGAACCAACGCACCATGAGGTACTTGGTTGCAGAGTGGGGGCTGTAAGGCTCAGTAAGGGTGGATTAACCTGACCAGTTCTCTCTTATTCTGGGGTCAAGATAGGATTAAGATATTATTGAGGGGCATAACCAAGCCTATTTAGGGGGGGAAAACTATGGCAATGCCCTTATCTGTGGGACGGAACAGGACAAGCCCCATTTGGGTGAGTCATACTGTCACTGCCCCTACTGAGAAGGTCATATTGTCACTGCCCCTACTGAGTAGGTCATACTGTCACTGCCCCTACTGAGTAGGTCATATTGTCACTGCCCCTACTGAGTAGGTCATACTGTCACTGCCCCTACTGAGTAGGTCATATTGTCACTGCCCCTACTGAGTAGGTCATACTGTCACTGCCCCTGCTGAGTAGGTCATACTGTCACTGCCCCTGCTGAGTAGGTCATACTGTCACTGCCCCTACTGAGTAGGTCATACTGTCACTGCCCCTACTGAGTAGGTCATACTGTCACTGCCCCTACTGAGTAGGTCATACTATCACTGCCCCTACTGAGTAGGTCATACTGTCACTGCCCCTACTGAGTAGGTCATATTGTCACTGCCCCTACTGAGTAGGTCATACTGTCCCTGCCCCTGCTGAGTAGGTCATACTGTCACTGCCCCTACTGAGTAGGTCATACTGTCACTGCCCCTGCTGAGTAGGTCATACTGTCCCTGCCCCTACTGAGTAGGTCATACTATCACTGCCCCTACTGAGTAGGTCATAGTTTCACTGCCCATACTGAGTAGGTCATACTGTTACTGCCCCTACTGAGTAGGTCATACTGTCACTGCCCATACTGAGTAGGTCATACTGTCACTGCCCCTACTGAGTAGGTCATACTGTCACCGACTTTACTGAGTGGGTCAAAACACGCTCATGTCCTAGTGCAGTGGAATAAATCAATGGCATTTCCCAATACTGTGTGGGACTAACCATGAAAACACTTCCTCTTGGGGGATAAGAGGGCAAAGTCCCATGTCAGGGACGATGTACAGACACTAGAAAGTCCTCCGTATATTAAGCAATGTCGCTCGTGCTTCCAGCAGCCGTTAAGGGCTCTTAGCTGAAAAACCGCTTCCAATTTCCATAACAGTCGCGACCGGCCGTCCCGAGAGTTCTCATTACTCCAAATGCTCCCTAGAAATATTATTGGAAAAGTTCCCGAAGAAAAGCGGCAAATATTGAAAGTAATTTGATGGCACTCTTAGTATCTCAGGAGAAAGGAAGAGTTGGGGAAACTTGGTCGGCGTACTCTTGGTCGGCGTACTCTTGGTCGGCGTACTCATTGTCGGCGTACTCTTGGTCGCCGTACTCTTGATCGGCGTACTATTGGTCGACGTACTCGTGGTCGGCGTGCTCTTGGTCGGCGTACTCTTCGTCGGCGTACTCTTGGTCGGCGTACTCTTGGTCGGCGTACTCTTTCAGCAAACGTGTATGTGGACCGAATCATGCATCTGAATGAACGAACGAATTTTTGTATTCATATACAAACAGTATGGTATTCTTTAGTTACAATAACACACACATACGAAATAAATCTAGATTACGTGTGCTGATTAGTTGAGACAAACAAATCCTATTTAGTAACAATATTGCGGAATCTCGACGTTTGGCGGAGTGAATAAGACCGTGTGTGTACGGTAGGGTACATCCTACAATTATAGCTAACGTAGGTATAGCGCTCATCACATTGTATACCTGAATAAATGGCACCGTGATGTATGGTAGCGTACATCTAACTTCACTAGGAACGTGCCAACCCTTCCAGAACATGCCACGAGCAGACGAGAAATCAGAGTATACCAAAGTGTACGCTGAATATTATTATTATTATTATTATTATTATTATTATTATTATTATTGAATCATTTGAATTCACCGTCTGGCAATGGGTTTTACATTCTTGAATACAACACAGGAAACTTGATTGTCAAATACACTACTTGAATTACCGAAAGGTAAAGATCAATTATGATTCGTCGCCGCTCATCTCTAGTTGGCCGAAGGTTCGTATTTCACTTACCAAAATATAATCTAGATTATTATCATCACTAATCTTAAAGTCAACGTCTATTCTGAGGTCAGAATCAGGAATACCTGGCGTTGGGAAATCACATAATGCATAAGGTTGGAAAAATCACGGATACATAGGGCTCTGGACCTTTCGGGTGAAGTATATACATATTCGCTGTACCGGAGACATATATTGCAGTCAGACATTATAAAATTGTTTACGGCAATTGGCTGTTTATTCGCCATATTCATCGGATAGCGGAGATTATCAAATATTATGTGGGTCCAAATGATCCGAGTCAGGACATATTTGAAGTGACGATGAGCGAGGAGATCCTTAGTCGTTAAGTGACGTTGAATTCATCCCAGTCGTTACGTGACGTTGAATTATTCTTAGTCGTTACGTGACGTTTAATTTTTCCCAGTCGTTACGTGACGTTGAATTATTCCCATTAGTTACGTGACGTTGAATTTTTCCCAGTCTTTACGTGACGTTGAATGACTCGTTACGATATCCTTGAAATGAAAATTCTATGAATTGGCTTTGGATAAAAAATCTGATTAATTGCATATTTATCCATCGAGAGTAGCAGATCGTTGAAGCAATACTATTTGTTATCCATCGAGAGTAGCAGATCGTTGAAGCAATACTATCTGTTATCCACCGAGAGTAGCAGATCATTGAAGCAATACTATCTGTTATCCACCGAGAGTAGCAGATCATTGAAGCAATACTGTCTGTTATCCATCGAGAGTAGTAGATCGTTGAAGCAATACTATCTGTTATCCATCGAGAGTAGCAGATCGTTGAAGCAATACTCCCTGTTATCGACCGAGAGTAGCAGATCGTTGAAGCAATACTATCTGTTATCCATCGAGAGTAGCAGATCGTTGAAGCAATACTACCTGTTATCCACCGAGAGTAGCAGATCGTTGAAGCAATACTACCTGTTATCCACCGAGAGTAGCAGATCATTGAAGCAATACTATCTGATATTCGAATCTGTGTGTGTGTGTGTTTGTAGGTGTGTGCGTGTGTCTGAGTGTGTGTGTGTGTTTGTGTGTGTGTGTGTGTGTGTGTGTGTGTGTGTGTGTGTGAACCAATGAAGATGACAAGGACTTTTGTGTACGTCTATCTCGGGAATCACTCAGCGGTGAAACCTGATGTCCCAAATCTGTCTGGAACATCCATATCAGTTTTTACTGGCCCCAATCAGATTGTCATTTTCTCGTTTATTCTGATTAACTCAATTGGTAGGTAAACATCTCTCTGTACATGAACAAAAATGCAATTAGTTCATCATTCTGCCAATTGGACTAATAGACTGCACTTATGCAGACAAATGACGACCGCCATACCCGCACGCTAGAGGACTGCATTTTTCCGAAAAATGCCCTCTCTTGTATCGCTAGAACGGTACAGGAGAGGGAAATCAGCCACATCATCAATTCTGGAAGGAGAGGGAGGGATACAAAGAGAGACCATTTTAGTGAATACAAAAGCATTAGCTTGTTTGATGGACGTACAGGATAGGCATGCAGGCAGTGATAGAGACAGAGAATCAGGATAGGCATGCAGGCAGGGATAGAGACAGAGATCAGGATAGGTATGCAGGCAGTGATAGAGACAGAGAATCAGGATAGGTATGCAGGCAGTGATAGAGACAGAGAATCAGGATAGGTATGCAGGCAGTGATAGAGACAGAGGATCAGGATAGGTATGCAGGCAGTGATAGAGACAGAGAATCAGGATAGGTATGC
>SDVV010035382.1:0-11067 GCA_016164225.1 Gammarus roeselii
TATATATATAAAATGGGAAATACATTCATATTTTAATATTTACTCAGGTTTTTGCGTAATTGTTGTATTGTATCTTGCTTCAAACACAATAATTCTAATTTTCCCTTCTGACCATGGCGACTGTTTTCTAATGGAATTCACATCAGATTGTAGATTTAAACTACGAGGCTAGGATCTAATATTTTGTGATTACGCCGCGTTTAACAAACACTATTAGTGTCACGAAATGTTCGAACGTCGGGGTCATACAGAAACTTGAATATATGATCAATGTGTCGGTTGGTATTTTGCAGTTCCCACAATATTTGTGGCAAACAGTTCACTAAAAAATCCCATCCGTGGCCCAGTAGATCGAGATTCGAGCAGTGTTTGCAATCATATGGCAGAACCCTTATTGCAACCACATGGTCCGCAAATCTTAAAAATAAATCCAGGCTAGAATCGCCGGTATAGGTTAGAAACTACATTCGCAAACAGAAATTCGGATTACCTAGTGCTGGAACTCTTACAAATATACCTTTCAATTTGTCAATAAATACAGTTTTCATTCCTCCTATCTGTTCAGGGAAGAAAGACATTGGAAATTAAATAGGGGGCCCCAAATTTCGTTAACTCCTTATGCTGGGAGCGTTTTAAGGACGCTGTTTCTGTTAAATTCACATAAATTTAAGTCATGCGTCACGAATGAACAAAATTATGAGAATATGGGGAACCAGTTTATAAAATTACCCGAGTAAATGTAAAGACTAAAATTAATAGTAAAATGAGTGAGGTATTTTTTGAACCTTGAAGTGAAAATTAGCAAATGGCAAACAAATTATTGCTTCCTAAGACGACTTGAGGGCTAAGAAAGTTACAAGATATACCAATAAAACAATCGAGAATAAACGTCTTTTGCGTTCCCAGATTTACTGAATGTATCTTTAGAAAGCACTATATTGCGAAGGTTGAAGATATCATTAGAGACAATCTCGTCCGCTGGAGGGCCCTTCAGAGTTCCCTGGGAGACGGCCAAATGAATGTCACAAGCACTTCTCTCATTTTATTTAACGAGAAAAAATTTTGTTCATATCAACATGAATATGTCACAATATAACTCTAACAAGTAACAAAATGTATGCTTCTGAGGCTAGTCCACCCACTACTGTCAAGGTTCCGTCTAACATGGATAGGAACAGCCCATCTAATGCATTTCTAGCGTCTAGGTTCGTTGACAAGCAGAGCACACTGCTTTAGATTAAAAACAATTAGCGCAGCTTAAGGCTGGCGCTACCGTTGACAAAATCCTTCACATTTCATTCAGCAGTGCCGCATGTTGAACGTGTTATCGGGAGCTTGTCAACGATGGGAAGATTTTCGCCTAATACGCCGGCCGGGGAAACAATATTAATGAGACGCCAACAGCATAATAATAATAATATTAACGTTTATTTGTACACAAAAGGTACGCTATTCGTTTGGAACAATACATTTACAGACAATAAATCTAAAAATGAGGAAAATTAGAAGCTAAGAAATTGTAACTGAGTAATTGGGTCCGTGTATGAACGGTAGCGAAAACGACACATGAAAACGACTCTTACCGAAACGTGTCACGACCAAAGGACTATCATTGTTAATCTAGAGTACTCAATAGATATGTACTGTATCGTGATGATATAAGGCGTTGCAATCTGACATTATAATCATTTAAAAAACAATTGGTAGGAATTCCGAATTCAAACTTACAGCCTAATTCATTGTGTATCAAAGAGTGCGACGGTATGTGGTTGATCTATGCAAGTCAGAGAGCCACTGCATCACAAGCAAACAAAAAATCTTCATTTATACACAAACCAGTGCAGTGTTTTTGGGGCACAATAACACAATACAGAAAGCAGCATATGCACAATAAATTTAGAATGCGTCTATAACAATTTCAAGACTGTGCACAATAAACCCAGAGTGTGTGTTATGATAAGCCAAGGCCATCAAATCGGATGAAGTTACCAAGCAGAGCCCCTCACAACGTGTAGGCCTGTGAGTTAGGGAGCTCATAGAGCAACGGAATGGTATCATTGTACTATCCCAAGTCTATCCCAAACATAAATAAACCTAAATTTACCATTCATTCGACGATAAAACGTAGCGGGTTATTAAAAGCAAGGTTCTGGTTGCTATTCCATTGAAGGGCTGAATTCATAAGTTCACTCAGCCTCCCATTTGTTCAACAGGGAC
The DNA here is from genome assembly GCA_016164225.1 of Gammarus roeselii. Classification (NCBI taxonomy): domain Eukaryota; kingdom Metazoa; phylum Arthropoda; class Malacostraca; order Amphipoda; family Gammaridae; genus Gammarus; species Gammarus roeselii. The sequence goes on from SDVV010035382.1 coordinate 2,218, forward strand.
GGCAAGAGAGGTTATTGGCTCTGAGTGGCAGTGATATGGGCTTTGAAGGGCAGCGATATTGTCTCGGAGTGTCAATTACGAGCGACGTATAAATTGCAGGTACAGCGACCAGAGGTGAGGCTCAAACGCAACTGACATAGCATTTCATCAATTTAGCTTACAAACTTTTTTTCGAATGAGAATGTTTTATGAAATACTTGATGCTTTACATGCTATAGGCCATATAATTATACCGGGAAACAATATTATCCTGAAAAGTCGTTCCAGATATTAATGGAAACCAACAGAAGCCATTGTGATCAAAAATAAATTTTGACTTACGTTGCAAAAAATAATAAAAATGCTCAGCGACGACCAAAAACCTTCAAGCCATAACCGCCCCTTTGATTTTTTTGATTTTGAAAATTGTCAGGTGAATGCACGGAAGGGTACAATTATCTTAAATCCATTGAGGATGCAATACGAATCTTTGGGCAATAAATTTTGCATCAGTTTACACCCACCTTCCATTACTGTACACCACGCTCCCATCAGTCCACACCAGCGCTTCCATCAGTCAACACCTGAGCTTCCATGTGTCCACACCAGCTCTCCCACCATCCACAACTCAGTTCCCATCCGTCCCAATTAGTGCGTTCATTCATTCACGCCAACGCTCCTATCAGTCCAAACCAGAGCTCATCTGTCCACCCATGGGATCCCAGGCAACCACACCAGCGCTTTCATTAGTGGACAGCAGAGTACCCATCAGTCCTCACTAGCTCTGCCATCAGTCCACACCAGCTCACCCATCAGTCCAAATCTGCGCTCCCATTTGTCTACACTAGCGCTCCCATCACTCGACACAAGCGCTCACATTTGGCAACACCAGAGCTCTTTTAAGTCCACATATGCGTTCGCATTTGTTCAAATCAGCACTCCCGTCAGTCCACACAAGCATATTGATTAGTCCACACCAGCGATCCAGATTGCCCGTAAACGCGTTCTCGTTATTCCACACCAGTGTATCCATCAGTCCACACCAACGCATCCATCAGTCCACACCAACGCAGCCATCAGTCCACACCAGCGCATCCATCAGTCCATACCTGCACTGCCATTTGTTCGCACCATCGTTTCATCTGTCCACACACACGAGCGCTGTCATTTATTCACAACAGAACTCTCATCAGTCACACATGAGCTCTACCATCAGTCCACACCTCATTGATCCACACCAGTGCACACATCAGTCCACACCAGCGTTCCCATTTGTTCATTCCACCGCTCCCATTAGTCCACATCAGCGTTCCCACTCGTCCAAACTAGCACTTCCATCAGTCTACACCAGCGCTCTTATCAATTCACACCAGAGCCCTCGTTTGTCTTTCTCAGCGTTCCCAACAGCTCACACCAGCGCTGCCATCAGTCAACACCAGCACTCCCGTCAGTTCACACCAGCACTCAGGTGTGTCTTCATCTGCTTTTCCGTCAGTCCACAACAGAACTCTAAAGTCAACAGCACCATTCCCATAAAACCACACCAGCTCTTCCGTCAATTCACCCCAGCGCTCAGGTTTGTCTTCATCAGCCCTTCCATCAGTTCACAACAGAACTCTGTCAGTCTACAGCACCGTTCCCATAAGTCCACACTGGCTTTCGAATACGTCCACACCAGCGCTCTCATTCGCGCATCCCCAACGAAAGAGTTTGGCGCTCCTCACAGTTCGGTTTCTTCTTGTCCCCGCGTGACGCCGCAGAAGTCTACTCTAGTTTAGACTGCCCTCGACACGAGAGACAATTGCATTAGATCCTCATGTTTTTTGTTCTTTATTGTTTGTTTGTGCCGTTTAGAAGTTTTCCGAGTATATCTTCATCAAATAGGCAGCAAATGAAACATCGGTAAGCCGCATTAGGAAGAGCGAAAGTGCACTTGCCCGCAGAACAGTGGCGAACGGGGGTGGGGGAGGGCAAGGTTGCCCTGTGGACGGGTGAAGGACAAATGGAGGAGGAAGTACACCTGGGATAAGCATAGGGGCACTTATCTGATTTCAGTGGGGGAGTGGGAGCATGAGGAGGAGGGAGTTTCGCAGGGGAGAGCAGAAAGTCCGATCAGTGCTGCGTTATGGAAATGGTAGGGAGGCTCTAAGTGTGAACAGGGATACACACCTGTGTATCCCTGTTCATCATAGTTTTTCTTCTCCATAGTCCTGGATTTGCAAAGCACTTTCCTTAGTAGTCAAATCGATTGAACCTCTCCCTTAATAGCTCAACGGTATTTATTGGCTGGCTTATAACCATTTAAGACACCGCCAGGTCTCACATGGGGTCATGTAGGCCCGAACCCACCAACTTCAGCTTCCTCTGCAGGAATGTCAATTGTGAGTGGTGGCCAACACGCTGCCCACATGAGACAAAATAGGGGAGGAAGGATAGAGGAGGGAGGAGTTGAGGTGAGCAGAGGGACAGGCGGAATACTATTGTTGTGGGGACAATTGGAGGGCAGGAGAATAGTGGCAGTGACATGAAGGACAAGGTGGAGTGAAGTGGGCATAATTAACTGATCTGCATATGTGAGCGGAGAGATGAATTGTGTGACCTGAGGAATGAAGCGAACGAGAACGAGGAGATGGACCGGACTTTTCAAAAACGGGTGTGTATATTCTGAACAAAACGGAAGGGCAGGAATTGGTGGGTTTACCAGCCTCAAAAGACGCATTGGTTATGTGTTGTGGGATTTGCGTTGCCTGGTTTGTTGAGCGGTGTTGGTCGTAAGTTTTTCAAGGCTGTGTATTGGATGTTTAGACCATGTGGTTTGGTTGGTTGGTTCACGCTGTTGGGTTGTGTTACGCAGTTTGTAGCGGGAGTGTTAATCAAGGTGGTATTGTCTGATTTGCATTGGATGGATCACCAGGTGTTGTTGTATAAGTTACGTTGAGTGATTTCCGTTTCGTGGTCTCCGATAGGTTCCTTCCATAAAGCGGTTTGTGTTGAACGGTTTGTTTTTCGTGGCTTGTGGTTTGTGCTGCATGGTCAATGTTGAGGAGTTTGCGCTCAGTCGATTGTGTTTCCGAGGTTTGTGTAGAGATGATTGTTTGGATATTTTGTATTGGATTACGTTGGATTATTGTGTTCCAACATTTATCTGTGCTGAATGTGTTTCATAATTAGTGTTATGTTCGTGTCCTGTTGTTTGTGATGCAAAATGCTTTTGTCGCCTGGAGGAAACGTATGGCTGATCCAAGGTGTTTTAATTCAGCTTCTCCAGCGGTAATTTAATCCATACATGAAAGTCACGTTTGTGCACCGAATTCAATTGCTCATTTTAGTGTAGTTTCAATACTATTTTCAATGAGGATTTAGAGAGCCCGTGTTCCTTTTTTTGATATGAATAATTGGCACAACACATCACTTACAGCTTATCAGCAAGCCGAGTCTTGTCACATTTGTTTCAATCCCAAATGCCTCAGCTTTACAATTCATCCATATCAAATCCAGTGGACAAATGCCAAAGTCATTTCTATTAATTTGTGGTTTGCCGGAAATATAAGAATTTTAAACAAAAACTTTTCTCATTGTCACACTCACGCACGTAGAGCCAAATACATTTATATCAAACTGGGAACAAATTTTAGTTTTTTAAATGGGGAGTATACAACTATTTTTTTTCTTCTTTGTTGAGTCGATGGAAAGAAATGGATGTAAGAAACAATTGTATTCCAATACTTCAGCCAACCCCCCACAGCTACTATAGGCCTTTTCGTCTGATCGCCTTGACTTTCTCGGGTCTCTAAATGTTGCTATCTCAGGTTACGAACTTGAGCTGGTTAAGTACAACGCTCTAAATAATTCTGGACACGTATTTTGAAACGAGACTAAAAGTGATGTTTAGATGCTTCCTTCATGACGCTCTTTGGTGTGGGATACAACTATCAGGTGAAGTTCATAGTACGATTTTCATGCATCGCATTTAAGACACTGATGGCTGTATCATGACAAGTCAAGGCAGAGTATACTAGCTTTCTGTCGGACAAGTCTGTACTTCCACTGTGATTCATTTTGAGTCCTCATCCTCTTGCTTCTTACAAGTTTTAGGAAAAGTTTTGTTAATGAGAACCGTTGCAACTCGGATTACAAAGGATCTCTCTAGTAGTACTGTGTCGGTGAACGAGAGTTTTGGAAACATGGGGAAAGAAAGGACGTATGGCTTTGGCACTCGCATTCGACAGCCAATGAAATAAAAGTACTGGAGTGCCTATTTGAGTTGATTGGATTTATATCATTGAATCACGATGGATGTTTGTTATTATTCATTATCGAAAAGGTCACCTTACCTACAAAAAGGATTACTTTTCCCTGTCCTTTTTCGCTCTGAAATTGTGAGTTCTGGTCTGTATAATTTGGTAAATGACAATTTGTTTAGTGCACACAGACATGAGCCCTCAATCCTCATATTTTTTCAGTCAATGACCCTTCTTCTATTAAATGTAAACACGTCACTGTAGTTCTGTCATTGGAACATCTTCATTCGTTTATGGTCTGCCCCCCAACCTAGTCTAACTTCACCGAAACGTCTATATTTATTGCCGCACATCATCGACCCCATTATCGACGCGAATATCCGTTTTCATCCGCGATTTATTCACGCCAGACAATATATAATTCTAGAAAATGAAACTAATCGGTAGAGTATGTTAGCGCATGAATGGGCTTGTGCATTTAAGCGGCAATATTGCTAGCTAGTTTGTGATCATACAAGAACATCCGATTTGTTACACTTTTAGTGATCGGATTCCCCCTCACCGAGAGTAGATTAAACCGGCGCGAAACGGCCTGGATGAGGACCGGAACGAAACGGCCCGGCTGAGAACCGGAGAAAAACGGCCCCCTTGTAGAGCGAAGGGAGGGTTGCCGAAGTAGGGGTGTAGATGAATGGGGTATTATGTATATTGGGATGTGTACTGTGTGTTGCGTAGGCATATGGCGTTTTAAAGTAAATTCATTACAGACCAATGGGTTAGGATAACCAAACATTGATATAAAGTATAATTTTTATTATTATCATTTACAGGCTACACCTATAGTATCTGCTTAGGAATGCAGTAGCCAACACTGGCTTCTGTTTGTCACTGAGTGGACTACCCGCGGGGGTTTCTTGTCCACTTTAAAGAAAAGATAGCTAGTATCGCTCAATGCACATTGTACGTTCATCGGATCCCCCTGGATGCTGTCTTGAGACGGACCAAATGAAGACGGCACCTACGCTTTGTTAATTGAATAGTGGACAGGTGCTGTGGGAACCCTATTAAGCAAGGATAACATATCGTGTGTGCTATATGTTTATATTGGTATTTAATTACATATAGGGCATAATTATTGAGTCGCTCGGAACCTGCTGGCTATAGCATGGTTGGAGGTTACGGTAGCTATATTTGGAGTTATTTTGTGTTTCTATTTCTGCATAATTTATAATTATTTTTTATGTATAGGAGTAGTATGAGTAGCTACTATGTCACACTTATTGCCCTTGGCGATTTGGACAATGTGATGGTTAGGATGTGTCTAATTACTTTGAGTGTCCGACTTAGTCCCCATGCAACTCGGACATTATGATTAATAATTACTTATGGCCCAATTTAGTTACTCTTGGCCCAAGGTAATTACTTTTGGGGACCTTAGCTTATCGTGAGTCAGATAACTTGCCAACGAGACTTGCGGCTGGCTTACGGCTGGCTTACGGCTGGCTTACGGCTGGTTTACAGCTGGCTTACGGGCGGACGGACGGACAGGCCTAGATTGGGGAGGTTTTATGTTTGAAAATTTAAATTTATAATAATGATTAATGTTTATTGTATGTATGTGCGTTATTTATCCTTTTAGACGACTGTATTGGGGTACGTTTGATTCGTTTATGTTATTCATTTTATATTTATTCGGTTCTGGTAGGAATATGCCATCATCTTATTTAGGTAAGTGTTGGGGGTGTCGGGAGCCTCTAGGCAAACAGTTAAGTACGCCTCAGGAATGTCCATTCATAATTTTTTTTTAATTCTGTTCATTATCTTATAAGTTATTTCCACTGTTGATTTGCCCTTATTTCTATGTTGTGAGTTTCTGTATCAATATATATTTATGTCTGGTTTAATGATTGTATCAATTTTTTCTGTACATATATGTTTGTATTCGTATATAGTTGTGGTATAATTGACTCATTCGGTGGTTGGTGGTGAGTTCTTGGCGGTTGGATGCTTGGTTAAAGCCTGTTGGTTGGATTTGGGGCAACGTTTTGTGTTTTCCATCTATATATTTCATGTGTATAAAATATACACAGGAATAGTAAGGTTTATTAGTTTAGCAGTTAACGGGTCAATGTTTGTATTTTGGGTTGATGCAGCAGCTTTACTGCGAGATTGGGCCTACTCCATAACGCAGTATCCAGTTTTGAACCTGATAAATCGATGACACCATGTATCCGCATGTTCCAAATGGACCGTTATCAGGCGTATGTTGACTATTCGGGTAGTCTTATCTCGATTTTTTGTACAGTGAGTATCGATTGGATGCCCTATAGCGAGAGTAGCTGAACGATATGGATTTATTGTATGTTATTCTAATGGGTTATATACACTTAGTGATGATCGGTTGATATATGTTGAATTTGTATTGTTTCGGAATTTTGTATAGTTATCTCATACAGTTATAGGATTTTTTAGGATATTTTAGGTGTGCATGTTCCATGCACCACAATATTTTAGACATAATTGGTCGGTTATTGCATCATTTTGGTTTTTTTATGTATATATATGACATTTTGTTACGATTAAGCCGTGGTTACTTTAATTACAGAAAATTTAATTTCCCCTGTTTTGGACTGAGTTGGAGAATAATTTCATCAGATTTGTATATACAATAACGTGTTCGTGTAGAGGTACTCCACATCATTTACTGTGTTTCAGTTATGTAAATCAGTCACATGTTTTGGCAACTTATTCACTTAGTTGTTTGGTTGGTTACATGCCATTTTTTTTTCGTACATCATGGTTTTTAATGTATGTTTTGGGCATGGTAGAGAATTGATCTTCTTGCTTTCTTATAACACGAGTATTTTAGTTTATTTTAACCATTTTTGTATGTTCTCTGTACAGTTCCCATCTTCGATGCAAGGTATTGGGTATTTTATACAATTATAGGAATATTGGGATTTATTGCGTTTGTATCTGCAATGTAGAACATCATTTCAGGTATAATTTATTTACATGTTATATATTTTTAGTGCTTTATATATCTTTTTACACCCTGGTAGAATGTTTGACGTGGATATTATGGATATAGAAGATTCGATTTGTTACAAAATGGGTCTTGTTGTTAGCTTATTGTATGTTTATTGTAGGGCCATACTTCGATGTTTTGGAGGAGTTAGAGAGTCCCCTAATCAAAAGCTCGTTGCGTTTACGTTTTCTAAAGTTAATTAGAGCAGAGTAGAGAATTATGTATTTTTCATATTGTTGTTGTATGATTTTTTCCACGATAATCATAAGAATGTATGTTTATGAGATTTAAATCCGTACTGCATCTATGTGGAATTTCGTTATTGAACCCTAGCAAGTGTGTAGTTTAACGTTTTAGAAGACGATTCACTGGATGGATGGGTCCTGGTGTAGAGGCGGTTAACACTCTATGCGACAAGCTGCTGATCGTTGTAGTGATTTACTTAGGTGCCTAGATTTTTATGCCTACGCTCTTTGAGACTCATGTCAGCCCCATTCTTGACAACTGCACCTGTGTATGGATTCTTGGTTATGTCTAATGTGACTTTACTCGACGTTGTTCAGAGATGATGGGCTAAACAGATGCATGGTATGTCCGAGGTATTGTACCATGAATGCGTGTTACCTCTAAATATGTTATATATCAGTGGTAGATTGCTGAGAAGTGACCTAGTGGAGCATTGTAGAGTTCGTTGCCATGACACAATGGGCTTTGATTTTGTCCTACTAGAGGCATAGCATCAGTTAGGTATGAGAATTGGTTATAGATATGAACGGATACCGTCGTATTATTACTTTATTATGCATGAACTCAGTGTTTGTTTTAAATGTCAGATATTTATCGGTATGGCTGTTATATTAGTATACGATCTTAGTCATGAACCAGATCACGTGGTATATTGGAGTAGGATTTATCATCTGGGTGTGGTAGGATACGCCGCATATCATAGTTATTCAATGTCGGTTAGGGTAGACTAGAGAATCTTATATAGCTACCTCATAGTTGTTGTCGTATGTTTTTGATTGGTTATCATAGGAATATATCTGTATAAGGTAATATATTCGCCTTATTCAATGGAATGTTGGGTATAAAATGCGCCTAATTGGATGTGATGATCCAAAATATTGGTATGTTTTACATCTCGATACTGGATTTGGGTCCGGTTCCAAGTCATCTTGGAGAATTAATCTACCGAATTTTTGTAGAGTGTTTGTGTTAACATTCTTCATTAATTTAATGTAGAAGAATGTAGGTTATTCGCTCGCATGTCTTTACTAGATGCTCATTCCCGAATGTCCTACTTTTATAAATGTATGTTAATAGTTTGCAGTTTATACACTTAGAAATAATTGATTAATTCAGGCTTTGTTATGAGATTGCCTTCCAATTCAGAATATCTGTGTTATTCGAGCATTCAAAATATCTACTGTAACATTTTTCACTAAGAGTTTGTGATGATGGCCGTAAACCTAACCCATCCTAACCTAACCTAACCTTTTCTAACCATGAACTAAATATTTTTATCCGTTTTCATACCTATGTTAGGTATTTTTTCATTGATTTAAACTTTATTCATATCAAATCTATCCACTTGGCTCTATA
>SDVV010035384.1:0-11067 GCA_016164225.1 Gammarus roeselii
ATATACACATATTTCACTTTGCTTGTTACAAGTCTAGTAACTTCGATTAGCTAGTAATGTTAGGTGTTCGCTCGCTAGTAGACTGTAGAGTTTAAAACGGTTATGTATGTTGCTCGCATATATCAGTGTAGGTTATGTTTGTTGAAGCGTTGGCAATAAATTTACAGCTATTTTTAATATGTTTGCCCCCAAATTTTATTCGGTTAGCAAGTTTTATGTCTGGTTTTACTGTTAGAATATGTTTTTTTGTTGTAACGTTGGATTTGTTGCTCCTACCATTTGCGTCTATTTTAACGAATATTGAATAAATATACTCTAACATTTTACTACAGATCTGTGATGTAAGGTCCAAAGTTAACAAGATCTAGGATATGAATCATGCCTAAGGTACATAATCAGCAAAATATATATCAAGGTACGACAACATAGATCAAATATCAATGATTGCAAAAAGGGTTGCCATACACTGCCAGATGTATTAATACCTAGGCAACCTAACCTAACCAACCTCACTAGGTATATATTTTCATTCATGTTTGTTGGTTATTTATGATATTGAGTCTTTTTTTTGTATGCGGTATACAAATCAAATTACTCCACATTGATCCATTTTACATAGCCTTTTTAATATCACACACCATGTACACATATACACACATTTATGCGTATATACAGGGTTGGTGCCGGCACCATGAAGGCATATTCAGGGTCGTGAAGCTTATCCACATTAAATATCTTGTAACAAAAGCAAGGGACGTTATTCTAACGAAAAAAAATCGCAGATCAAAGGTAAAAAATCCTACAGATGTTAACCACCCCTGTATATGCATACAAATGTGTGTATATCTACATTGTGCCGGTATCGACCCCTGTATATGCCTACATAGTGCCGGTACAGGTGCCGGATTCGACCCTGATATTGGCATACATAGTCACTGCATATGCACACAAAAGCGTGCATGTGTGTACATGGTGTGTGATATGAAAAAGCTACGTAAAATAGAGCCATGTGGAGGGATTTGATAAGAATATCGCATAAAAATAATTACTTAATATAATACATAATCATCAAACTTGAATGAAAATACTTAATTATTGTGTTAAGATGGTTAGGTTAGGTTGCCTAGGTATTAATGCATCTGGCAGTGTATGGTAACCCTTCTAGCACAAATGTGTGTTTTATTTATATTATTGAGGCGGAAATGCGGAAGGCTGCTCTGGCTGAATGCATGGACTTCTCCAACTACCCCAAAAAATCATTCCTTGTACAATAAAACACAAAAAGGACAGCTTGGACTATTGAAAAGCAAAACAGCCAACGACTAATAAAGTGAAATCATTTGCTTGCAATCAAAGTGTTACAGTTTGTTGCTTGCGTCCGACGCCACAAATCGGATGCCAAAGGTGTCAATTACCAGACGTAAGCTAAAATCAGACATGAACAATACAGAGATATCCATATCCATAAAACGTACACACACACACTCTGAGACCAAACGCAACATTCGCGCAAGCGCGCCAGCCTCCCACTGTGCGCGTGCCAGCCTCCCACTGTGCGCGTGCCAGCCTCCCACTGTGCGCGTGCCAGCCTCCCACTGTGCGCAATATTAAAATGACCTCAGTAACATTGAAACTATGCGCTACTATGTCGATGCGTACACAACTCTCGCCTATGGGCATCCAGACATTCCCAAAAAATCCATTGAAGTTTAATCTGCCGTCCCTAAAAAGAGGAAGCGGTGTGTCGTGGATGATGATACTAATGTAAACATGGATTTAACATAGAAGAGACGTAAGCCGGGTGAGGCCGTCTTTGGTGAATGTAGCCGGGTGAATAACGAAAGTGCGTCCACGTCTTCAGGTGTTATTCTCTAAATGTTCCTAAGATGTTGTAAATATTCCCATGTAACCATATAATAAATAAGTAAATATATACTTGACCATGTTTCATTGTTCACAGTCATACGGATTGAAAAATGCGAGAACGTATAGCCCTGCAACCGATCCTGATATGATGAAAATGTTCCTATGTAACAATGCTACTATATAATAAATAAATAAATATATACTAGAATATGTTTCATTGTTTACAGTCGTGCGGATTGAAAGCGCGTGAACGTATACCCCTGCAACCGCTCCTAATATGATGAAAATGTCCCTAACATGACGTAAATGTTCTTATGTAACCATGCTATTATGTAACTATGTAATAAAAAATATATAATAACAACGGTGCCTGCGACACTAAATAAAACGCAATATACTGCCAAGTCGATTAAATACTACAATACCATATACTATTAAAAATAATCAAATCCTACACATACTGCCAAATCGATTTGTACTAGGCTAAGATTTCTTGCCGATATGCCAATTCAATAAGCCCTAACACCGTGGACGAACATTAATTTATACGAGCCAGCTTATCACACCCAATTCTTAAAAGCTTATCCAACTTTTTGCCGAGGGGTGTCCCCTACTGCACGTCCAAATGTGTTATAACAATTTTGTTACCAGTAACGCGGCAAGTGATTAAAAGTACCGTGAACTGACATGTCGAGATGCAATCTGACTATTAGGCAGGGTCACGAGAGGAGTGCGCCTCGAGATCAGGTCTCTGTATGACATTGAATTGAGGTGAATCGCTAGCGACCACAGTGGTATCATTTCATATTGACTGTTCCTAATATGTAAATGATCATATGTAACTTTGTAATAAAAAAATTAAAATAAACTTGTACATGTTCCATTTTCCACAGTCATACGGATTGAAGATACGTGAACGGAACTGCGCCTACTATTTGAATCGTATATAACGTTGTGTCCTGACGAAAACAATGAAATATATACATACATACAAGGATTATAGAGCTTTTGCTCTTTAATAACTAAGAACGTACTTAATTCCGAATTTCACTAATACGTATTTACGATATTGTTCGGGCAATAAAAACCCTCGAAATAACAGGGGTGCCTCCGATACTAAATAATACCATGTAAAAGTCTCCTATCACAAGACACTTAAATCCTACACGTACAGTCAACCTCCTATGTACCAAGCCAACACCTCATGCGGGTATGCCAATTAAATAATGTCTAACATTAAATCATACAAAAATACTTTCCATTTACAATACTTATTTACAAATCCTATCACCACGCTATAAGTGTCCCCCATAAAAACTAAATAAGTTATAGGTCGAGCAAAGACCTGCACCCATTGAAGTAACAGCGCCGCCTGCGTCACTAAATATTAAGATGTATAAACAATTATATATGAGTACTATTAAAAATAATTAAATCCTACACGTAATCATAAACAGTCAATAACAAACACCAGGGCGTTTTCAGGAACATCTTTTCCTCCCAGGGCGGTTTCAGCACCCTTTTTTCCTCCCAGGGGGTTTTCTGGACCCCCTCACCTATCCCCCGGGCGGTTTCAGGAACATATTTCCTCCCAGGGCGGTTTCAGGAACATATACACTACTCTCATATTAAATCGATGACACATCCTCAGTAAAGAGAGCGCAGCAGGTGGTCAGAGTACCGCCTGGCTGGCGCAGCGTGGTGGTCAGAACACCGCCTGGCTGGCGCAGCGTGGTGGTCATAGCACCGCCTGGCTGCAGGCACGCGAGGTAACAATCCCTGTAATTTACGTGGATCGTTGAATATTAAATAAACCTCGATCATTGCTCTCTAAATGTCTATAAACTGTTACTTAGCATGCGTAATGAGTACTACATGGCGCCCTGCACATCGCTCTACTCAGTGATCGACGTGTATTTCTTCGTATTAGGCTATTACTTTTCTCGCGGTGTATTGAGCAGTGGATTCAACATTGATGGTAGTTTGCTGATTGAGGGTCCGCCTGAGGCACTGCACTCATCCAATCACCTGGCATTGGACCATTTACCTAACGCCAACAGCGACTGGGTATCAATAACAGAGTCCATGCCTGCCATTTGGTCGTGAGCCGAGTGCTCTAATCCAGGTTCAAGGTCGAGATATTGATGATGATGTTTGAATTTGATTCACTACGCCACTCATACTCATATAGAGCACGAATGATCTTATTGCGTTCATACACCAATGATAAATGAAGAATATTGCATCATGGGCCTAAACATCGAGGGCTTTGACTCACAGCTGGTATCCTCAGATTACTTCAATGATTCATTCCGTGAGAGATGTACGCTTCATTTAGGAACAGCTCATGTACTGTAGTATAATAAGTATGCCTGCGATAGGCAGGAGAGTCCATTATAGAAAGAGTCGAGGGCGACGCTTCTCCATACGTGTCATTAATCCAACTTCGTTTACTATCCAGCTCATTGTCAGGGGAGGTAATGAAACTGAACCACTGTGTGAACACAGTTAAGCATATAGCTTAATGATATTTGTTCAACTCTATTGCATTGTTTAAATATTGTGCACGTTGGTCTAGGAAATTATTGCACAGTTTAACGGCTATTACAGAAAAGTCTGCTAGCCCAGCCTAGAGGTCTGCTCACAATTCGTGGACTGCCGCTGCTCTAAACTGCTACCACTCCAACAGGCGGCCGAGCTTGCGGCAATATTCTTTCCAGACATTGTAGCGTAAGAACAGAGCAGGATTGACCCTTTCCTGTGGATGCAGTTTTTGTTATGCTGACGTCATCACTATTAACGCAAGCTGTGAAATGGAAACGGGCTGGGAGTCTCTCTTTTAATACATTAACTAAACTGTTCATCAGTATAGTGGATTACCACGTCACCCAGATAATGCTATTTCTACCAAATCATTATTAGTTAACGCCATATTATTCTGTCGTCGTCCAATTAGCACATCTAAAGGCTGACATAATTGGATTCTCAAAGCCAGCTATGAAGGCCGCAGCTGGTCAGGGGTCATTTTTTGGCTGTTTTAAAACAATTTCTCCGTATTTGTCCCTGCACGCTTAATCCTGTTTCCAAATAAGATATTTTCCTTCCTTTTGACTCGAAATGCAATTTGATGAAAGGTGAATTAGAAGTGGAGAAATTACATGCCGCCGGTAAAAGGACTCGTGGCCTCCAAGAAATCAAAATATCTGATGATCATTGGATGCTGTGGTCTCTATCTACAAGCGTCTGTTGCAATGGTATTCATTTCCCAAAATGATACCTAAACATATAAGAAAATTAAAATTACAGACGGTTTTCTGGCAAGCACTTCATGATGAAATAAAATGTACCACAAGAACTTTCCTACAGCAAAAATAATATGACGATTACTGCAACAAACGTATTTTTAAATTTAATGCAAGGACACACGCCACTCAGGCCGCACACACACCTCATTTGCGAACAAACTAGTTCCGTGGGTTCAAAATGTTTGGTAATGTATCTAAAAATACAAATAAAAAGTAATGTCCTATTTCTGACAAAAAAAATAACGAATGGATTCAAGCTCGACGACACAGCGCAGTGATCCTCCCAAATGATTCGTAAACTAAAAATGGTGAGGATCTGAGCGCCTCTGAGGATACTATCAACGGCGAAAATGGTGAGGATATGAGCGCCTTTGAGGATACTATCAACACAAAAATGGTGAGGATATGAGCGCCTTTGAGGATACTATCAACACGAAAATGGTGAAGATATGAGCGCCTTTGAGGATACTATCAACACGAAAATGGTGAGGATATGAGCGCCTTAGAGGATACTATCAACACGAAAATAGTGAGTATATGAGCGCCTTTGAGGTAACTATCATTACGAAAATGGTGAGGATATTGAGCGCCTTTGAGGATACTATCAACACGAAAATAGTGAGGATATGAGCGCCTTTGAGGATAATATCAACACGAAAATGGTGAGGATATGGGCGCCTTTGAGGATACTATCAACACGAAAATGGTGAGGATATGCACCTTTGATGATACTATCAACACAAAAATGGTGAGGATATGAGCGCCTTTGAGGATACTATCAACACGAAAATGGTGAGGGTATGAGCGCCTTTGAGGAAACTATCAACACGAAAATGCATCTCCCTCTGCTTTTCAGACGTAAAGTTATACTAAGATTACCTGAGTTCAATAAATCCCCGTTCCCATGTAAAAAACTGCCTCTGAAGTTGAATATTCATGTGGTATCCATGAACTTTATTGGTAAAGTTGGAACGGTGCTCAACAATAGCAACTACAATTTACCCTGCGCAATAGAGACCTCGCTTGTCCTCTGAGCGCGCACGCCGCATTTTAGCAGGCAGGCAACTTTCGTAGCTAGACTATCATCCCACCAGTTGCCTGTAGAAGCAACGTGCAGCTCTGTACAGGCTGGTATCGTGGATGCGTTATTATGGATATGTCTTTCGAGCTAAACCTATCGGTGGAGTCCGCCAAAGTGTACCGCCTAAATTTAACTGTTCGCTTTTTTGCGTGTTATCTCTGATCAGGCCTGCTCTTCTTTCTCTTTGTACAACGGACCTGGTACGCCCAAAGGGCCGCCCAGTAAATGGTCTACAGCAGCTATTCAACCTGTGACCCTCAAGAAAAATAATAATAATCGGCCAGCGTGCAGTAAACGGTTGAGAAGAAGCGGTGGAGTTCGTCTATCTAAGGAAAACTCCACGATAACTCCCACGTCGGTCCGTCCGCTCCTTGAGGGAGAGTGGAGTTCGTCGCCCGCTGTGAAGATTCGACGATTACTCCTACGTCGGTCCGTCCGCTCCTTGATGGAGAGTGGAGTTCGTTGCCCGCTGTGAAGATTCGACGATAACTCCTACGTCGGTCCGTCCTCTACTTGAGGGAGAGTAATCTGAGGAGTTCTCTAGCCCGAGGAGCCCAACTCATCCCCAGCGCCCAATCGATGATATTCCGCGGGTGTCGGACGCCGGGCAGTCGTCACAATGCGAAGTTGAGTCCAGGAAATTATTACCACTTCGCCACTACTGAGGTCTGCCTCGCTTGACCTCACTTCTGTATGAGAAGTATGGTATTGTGTGAGTTACTCAGTATACATTACTGTAACTGAGTATTTATTTCATACCCACCGTTGATAAGCAAACTTGGTCTGAGCCTAGCATAAACTGAAGGCTCGGAGGGGGAGTCCAATTTATAAGAACCTGTTAACTCGAGAAAAAAACTGCTATTTCTGGGTAACCCATCACATCCCAGTCAGCTATCTGGCTCTGGGCTTCGTTACGCAGAGGGATTCTTACTTCAATATTGGTGCGTAGTAGAGTTGTTCTGTCCAGTGTTCTCAGTTTCTGTTAAAATCACCTGAAAAGTCAAACACTACCTAATCCTTGAACGCTCGAAATCCACGACTTCGGTCTCTTGGTAGGTAATAATACATATGAACCAATTCTTCGGGTGGTTTTCCTGCATTGCAAACCGTGTGTGTATGAATGAAGATTTTATTTACCATTATTTGTTTATGACAGCCCAATCCAGTGGCCTACTCAGCCAGCCCGCTGAAGAAGACAAGGCCACAGCTATTATCTGACGGCCCCTTTACCCCCATTACCACCCTTATCTTCAGATTCATTTGTGTTCATGATCAAAAGCATAAAACCTCAGCGTTCAAGAGAGCTGCAGCTGCAGACTTCTTAGATTCATCATCAGCCAGTCAAAGCCGCAATCATCATAATGCATCACCTTTCTTCAACTCCTCATCTTGCCTCATCACCACCATTCGCCCGCCTCAACCTCCATGAGGATCATAAAGCCCTCTCCTTCAACTTCAACATTGCTCGTCCAAAATGGAGTGCCCTAGCGTGCCTGATCCCCAGCTCCTTGTAGAGAAATGTAGAGAAGTAAGAAAGGAACGGTTAAATGTATTAGATGAATAACCTAATGAAATTCCTTCAGATTCGCACTTCATAAAAGTAATTTTTGATATACCAGATATTGAAAACAGATCAATAGTATCTCTCAGAAATTCAAGTGATGGCTCTCATTTCTGTTTTGTCTTCTAGTGCTCCAATTTTATTCCGTCCATTAAAAAATTCTACCCCCGTAAAACCCTTTCATTCCGATTCTCTAAACTCAGCTGTTCAGTCCATGTGAATCTTTTGAGTGCAGTTCCGTTTTCCCTGAGAGTGTACTTCTAAAGTGTTTTCCGCTTGTTTTCCGGTACAGTCTACCTTTTATTCGCAGATTCAAAATGCTGATCTGCAAAACATTTTACTATAGCTTGTGAACCATCATGTGAGTTGCACGGCTTTGCTTCTAGGCCTTGCTCTCTTCTTGCTTACTCACCAATATGATACCAGTTTTATAAAGCAGCTCAGGCAATCGCCACGCAACTGTATTGTGGCAATCTCCAGACAGCTGCAGCATCCACCTTCTTGGCATCTCTCAACTCTAGCCCAGGAAATTTCCCTTTCGCCCAACCTCCCATGACAACTTCTTCAGTCTTGTCTCATCAACCTCTCCTACCAACCCCAATTTCAAAATTTCCATTGAAAAAGGGGACAAACCCTGTTGCCTCCCTTTCTATTTATCTTTTCCTTGCAGTTCATTTTCACCCTAATTAATCAGCACAGTGTCGCAATCTGTCGCAATCAGCATTGTGTCGCAGGGCTTTCAAAAATGTACAGGAACAAAAAACTCTTTTGACCGCACCTGTGGCACAATTAACAGGGCCCTTACAACTCTCCTGCAGTTGCACCAGGCTTATCCCTCTTAGGTTACCTTCCTGCAGTGTCTTCATCTCACCCACACTTTACTCTTCCAGGTACCCCTTCTGCACATTGCTTTTCCAAGTAAGCGTCTTCAACTACCTCTGAGTTGTCATCTCTCTAGTCTTTCAACCGATTCTCACAGACCTGTCCACTTTTCTACTCTTTTGTGATTTTTTTGTCCCTCACTATCCTCTATCCTGTTCCTAATTCTCATCGTCAAACACGCATTCTACGATGAACCGTTTGACTTACTGAAACTAACCGTCGCCCTCCAGAGAACCTCCGTCTTTCGTGGTTCCATGTGTACCGTCGTCTTAATAGCTTTGGAGGACTGGCTATCCTCATTTCGAATAATGTGAAGCGGATCACTTCTGTTTTTTTCAGATGGAGTGTTTAATACCCTTGGAGTAGATATCGACATAAATTCTTCTTGGTCACGCTTAGTACTCGGTTATGGTCCATCTTTGCCTGAGATCTCTCATTATTTTGATCGGTTGGGTTCACAAGGTGTTGTCTGCAGTGATTACGATGCCCACCATCAATATTGGGGAACAATGAAGACATCTAGAAACCCAACTGGCCTTGCTCATTTTGACTTCCTCACTAGCAATGTTATTTTCCTTATACTGAACCCTCCTGACTAGGGTACTCCCAGCCGGAGGCAAGTTTGATCCTGCCAGGTACCTCTTCTGCACCCTAGTAGACCCGGCTGGCTGTATTAGGGTAGAGCCAGCCAGGACTCTGAATCCGGGTCGACTTCCAAATTTGACATTATATGAGGGATACACAATTATTGAACAATATTGTAAGCCTAGCTCATTACTGCCCCTACCTATTGAACCAACGTCAAACATACCAAAATATACATAAAACACCGGCAGCACACTTCTGCTACCTATACCCCACCATTCCCCAGCCTAAAGGCATCACATCTATGCCAAAACAGATACACAAATTTCACAGCTCTAGCACTGGCTGAACATAGGTGCCAATAAGGTCCTACGAAGTCGCCCACCGGAGGTTTACACGGAGGAGTTGAGATTACGGTTGAAGAGTCTGGGTTCAAACGGGTATGTCATGAGGTCGTGCCCATTTATCGCACCCTGCAGGCTCAATCATGACATCATGTCGGAGCGTGATCTACGAGGCACCCATGAGACAGCATCAGTTTTCCCAGGGGTGGGGGTCTAATATATGGGCTTGCACTGACCGTTAGTTTCCCAACATGCACCTGTCAATAGTTATCTGGACTTTCAGGCTGTGCGCGGGTGAGGCTCCTCTATCGCCGGAAGAACTGGGGCTACAAGCAACAACAACCTCGACCTTTGTATTGCCACTCGTCCCTTTCACATCTTCTCAATCTCTCTGTCGCTTGAACTTGGTTTTTACGTTCTGCTCTATTCTTGTACGTACTCGCACTCTTCCCTCCTATACTTTGGAACTTCCACAAAGTGTCTGCCTTCACATGAGATGCCTTGGCTGCTGAGTTCACCCCCTCAAGCATTGAAAGAGCATATTCTACAAAAAAATATATACCTCTTAGGTCGCCTGGAAGCCCTTGGTGGACTACGTCTTACGAGCATGCTGTTAATGATCCCTCTTAGGTCGCCTGGAAGCCCTTGGTGGACCACGTCTTGCGAGCATGCTGTTAATGATCCCTATTAGGTTGCCTGGAAGCCCTTGGTGAACTACGTCTTGCGAGCATGCTGTTGATGATCCCTCTTAGGTCACCAGGAAGCTCTTGGTGGACTACGTCTTACGAGCATGCTGTTATTGATCCCTCTTAGGTCGCCTGGAAGCCCTTGGTAGACTACGTCTTGCGAGAATGCTGTTAATGATCCCTCTTAGGTCGCCGGGAAGCCCTTGGTGGAATACGTCTTGCGAGCATGCTGTTAATGATCCCTCTTAGGTCACCTGGAAGCCCTTGGTGAACTACGTCTTGCGAGCATGCTGGTAATGATCCCTCTTAGGTCACCTGGAAGCCCTTGGTGGACTACGTCTTGCGAGCATGCTGTTAATGATCCCTCTTAGGTCGCCTGGAAGCCCTTGGTGGACTACGTCTTGCGAGCATGCTGTTAATGATCCCTCTTAGGTCACCTGGAAGCCCTTGGTGGACTACGTCTTGCGAGCATACAGTTAATGATCACTCTTAGGTCACCTGGAAGCCCTTGGTGGACTACGTCTTGCGAGTATGCTGTTAATAATCCCTCTTAGGTCACCTGGAAGCCCTTGGTGGACTACGTCTTGCGAGCATGCTGTTAATGATCCCTCCTAGGTCGCCTGGAAGCCCTTGGTGGACTACGTCTTGCGAGCATGCTGTTAATGATCCCTCTTAGGTCGCCTGGAAGCCCTTGGTGGACTACGTCTTGCGAGCATGCTGTTAATGATCCCTCTTAGGTCACCTGGAAGCCCTTGGT
>SDVV010035385.1:0-11067 GCA_016164225.1 Gammarus roeselii
TGGCAGATATGACAGTGGCTGGTGTGACTGAGGAACGCTATGAATGTTCGCTGTTAAAAAATGGTACCGTAGGTAGGGAGTCGGAACAACTTGGGGCTGATAAGGCAGTTGGCGGAGATGATAGTGGTTGATCTGACGTTAGCTGTAAAAGAATTTAGCGCCAGGGATAGCGACCCATTTATTCCTTTTAGTATAGTCAGTATTCTGATTCCAAAATAACTTGTACTCAATATTGTATTCGTCGAAAAAATCGTATCAATGAGGTCAATTCGATCCCACTACAAAGACCATCCGAAAATATAGTAACTGTAAGCAATTGCCATATTTATTTCTTGATATATTTCTTGTTGTACATGTTTTTCCGTTAATTAATTGCGGCCGTGTTCTTAGCTTGGAAAAATGTGTTTGCACTTCAATCAGTCACAACAAAAATAAAGCCAGTGTCTCTGGAGAACAATCACTCGCAGGTTTCGTCAACAAATTCTACTACAGGAAGAGTCATTTCCAGGACGAAATCCTGCGCTGTCCGCTGAGGACAATTTTTCACCCACCACCAGAAAAGTATAACCCCTGCTGAGAATGGAAGACGGAATTGGAAGGAGAGACCCTCTCTGTATCATTACTTTATTGAAGAATGGACAATACATGTCGTCAAAATAAGCCTCGGTAATGAAATTGTTACTTGCAGGAGTCTGGTCTTCCGGAGCCACAAGTAATTGGTGATATTTAAATCAATATAGACATCTGAGAGTCGTTAGATGGAAGAAGCTGGCCGTCCAAATCAACTGCAATGTGTTAAAAAAAAAAAAAAAAATCACTCTTCCCAAATCATCAGCTTATTCTGATCCATTACATAATATTTTTCGGATGGGGTTCTTTTGAGAATTCCGCGACAGTCATTTTTCCAGGAGACCCTAAGTTAATTTAATATCGCCAAAACAATTTTTAAATATAATACATATAATAATGATTTATAGCAAGTTTAATTTCGGCACCAAGGTATGTACTGCATGCATCATATTGTTCTCAGGACATCAAATCCGAATTGAACAATGTCAAATTTGTAGTCGGTCTATGCAAGTAAATTTTGTTTGTTGACTTCATAAGGTCAGGGGACAGCCACGGATACCGCAACCTTTTAGCACGAACAAATTGTGTCATTATAGGAGAAAATGAACAGTATATTGATTTATTTCGAAATCAAATGTTTAGTTTCTTGACTGACGTTTCCCGAAGCAGAGAAATCAACGGACAAACTACCTAATATGCTTATACATTTTGTTTCATTATGCCTTGTGTCGGATCTTAGGAGAAACCGATTTGCTTCCCACAGCGGCTCCGGGAACTAAGTCCATGCCTTACACACGTTTGGGGCTCAAGGGAAACCGATCTGCTCCTTGTAGTGAGAGAGTGATTTTTTTTCGATCACGTCGAAATATTTATTTGTATAAATATAGGGATGTGGTCAAATGTATTTGAAGAAAAGATTCAAATATTGTAACAACATAACGGGTTAAACCAAATGTGATCCAGAAGTGAAGGATATTCTGATGGTTCATTTTTTGGAAAACAGGCTGGCTTGGTGATGGGGGTGGAAACGGAAGCTATTGAATATAAACTACAACATTTCACAAGTGATTTTTTTTTAGAAGATAAGATAATATTTTGGTTGCCAGCAGCAATAATTATATAGTTTGCAGAAACATATGTAGCATAAAACTCTAATACCTGTCGATAAACACGCTGTTATATAATGAACCAGAAGAAATAATATGTGCCAAAAATGATGATATAAATACATACACCAAATTCATTAAACAAAATTAAATATGAATAATATTTTATCGCTACGATATTCCTCTGTTGTGTGACATTTGGACCAGGACTGACAGTGAAAACAAATTCACGGTATGTGCTCGTAAGGCCTTCACCGTGAAACGTACACAAAGCACTTCGACAATTTTTCCCAAACGATAGTCGATAATCGACTTCTGAATTTATGAATAAAGATTGATGTGATAAGAACGCAGCCAACGCGTGTGTTATTATCACATAAGAGCACTTGTGTCGAATGTGCATTTCCCCGGCGCATTCAATGATTACTGGTCATAGTAGTTCCCAATGGTCATAATGGCAGATAAAGAGCGATCGACAGCAGTCTGAGAGTCATTATAAAGGACAATTAAATAAAAGGGAAAAGGGGAACAAATTCTGTTCCTGGACACTCGATTATAAATAGCAGCCAGTTTCCACAGAATTAGCTTCGGTTCTACAAAGAAAAATTTAACAAGTAAACGGTGCATTAGCCCTTATATACAGTAATACGTGTTTTGATTTAAGATGCTATTTAAGAAAGGTATTTTTTTTATTGAATACAGTTTCTGTAAAGAGGGTATACCAGCTGATCTCTTCGTTTGAATAATGAACATACTAGAAAGTGAGGACCAGTAGAGAACAAACTGCTCTTTGAAGTAACTCTCCTAATATGACTTCAAATTAAACCGGTTTGAGATCTGTACAGGAGGGGGATATTGTTTCCTGTTTTTAGAGGGATGCCGGCAACAAACTGCCGATCCGTAGTGATAGGTTAACAACGGAACACATATTATAACATCTAATCTTCAACTACATTTTAGGTGCAATTGATTAGTAGATTTATTCCGTTATTAATACGAGTAATCCCACTCGGAATGCACATTGCATACATGTTTACCACATGCACAATGCGGATCGTCATCAAATAAACCCGTATTAATCCCCACATGTGAGTGGTCGGCAAAGTCATGTTAATGAAAAAAAAAATATTCTGCCTCTTATCCTTCACACCACTACTTTCACATCTTAGTTCAATTCAGGTGGACTGAAGCAACAAATGTACATAGGAATTCCTTTGGTCAGGTTTGTCACTCATTTTCTATTTCAATATCCGTGTAGACTAAACTGCATTGAAATATGATGTGGTGGAAGGACATCAGAGAATTAGTGGTCTTAATCGTTTCTAGTCTTCCGCTAAAAAACTGGGGTCAAGCATTATTATATACTGACAAATGAAAGATGTATTATACGATATTGAGTATGCATTTTTCGGTTGAACACGTTTTCTCAATGTAGTTTACTTGTTAGACATTTACACGAACATTAAATCAAATGTGCATAACAAACAGATTGTGTTTTAAGCAACTGTCATCTAGATTACTAAAGATGGTTCTGTTTGAACATTCTTCATCATAATCACAAACAACATAATTTTAAAAACAATTCAGTATCATGGTTACAATAATTGAATCAGATGATCATAACAAGGATATTTTAATAAACAACTTTAAAATAATTCGGCCCATCCCATCTCCTTGCTCACCATTGCTGCAGCCATCAGCACACAGCTGGTCTAATGCAATCTTAACACACGCCAGTGACAGTGTGAGGGATACAATAAAGTTTCCAACATCATGAGCTGAAACTTAGCCTCTGGAGCAGTGCATCGCAACATCAACTTGGTAAATGGGTCGGAGTAGATACCAGACTGAAATTCCTAAATGTCCGTAAAGGTGCTAAGTTCCCATTAGTGATCAGATTATATGTATGGTGTTCATATAAGTGTATTAGTATCAGTGTTATCATTAACACAAGTGAAGAAAGGTATATGAAAGTAACCTGCTCGATGCAATTATCATTTGATTGGTTCTAATCACAAATTCATATTCAAAAGGTATCGTTTCGAAATTATTTTAAACATGACATTAACAATTCATAATAATTTCTGGCGACAAACCTTCCAATGCTGCTCCATCGATATTTTGAGTAATGTGGTAGAATGCCAAAAGAGCATCTGACGAAGTGTGAATATTCCATTTTCTGATTTGTTTGACCAACACTGGTATAATAAATATGTTTACAATTGCGAACCAGGCTAATTTGACTCATGAACTTATACCGTGTGGAAATTCAATTAAACCTTGTAAAGCTTGTATGACGAGATGTATCCAAGCTTCTCCTGTTTTCCTCTAATTATTCCCAGCTGTTAGGTTGTTCGACTCCACACCCCCATCAGGCCCGCCCATCTCTAACACAAGCCTCGTTGTGCTTCCAATTAGCACTTTAAATGCGTGAATATCAATGGTCAGCACACAAAGGGAGGGACGTTGGATAGTGCCAACGTCCCTCCCTTTGTGTCTCTGATAATGCTTCCATGTTGTGGTGGTAGTTTGGATGTCGGTTCAATGGAAGGGTACATAGATAATAGTTCATATTACAACGATTTCTCAATTCCGTACATGTGGTGTAGACTTTTTGAAGATTTTCTGTTTTGTCAATCCTTGCTGATTGTTTTTTATTACAACGAAGAGAAAAATTAACTAATTTTATGTACTAGGAATATGTAATTTGGAACTGATCAGATTGTTCATTGAAATTCGTAAACGGGCCACATTATTATATCATAAATTAAATCTCTATCGATTGAAACCATTTCGTATTATTAATATTATTTTCGACTTTTCCTGCATTGATCATTATAATTTGAACTGATTAAAAAAATTATTGTCAGCTTCGAGGTGGAATACTGTAATTCATCACAATGCCAATAATTGTATGGTATACATATTCGATCTTGCAGAACGAAAACTGGTATTATGTTTCGTTTTTATGTGACACTGAAATGACTATGGAACTAATCAAGATACACTGTTAAAGGATTCGTGACCAGGGATGAACTGCTGATCCTCTCTCCCCACAGTGTTGGTCAGACAAAGAATGCTCAATATATGAGTCATGTGCCCATGCGTCTCGCGCTTGGTTCACAAGTAACATTAAACAACAGCTAGGACCGCCAGCTCGTGTTAAGGGATGTTGTTCGAGTTTGTCTGCCGACCAGGTGGCAGCGCCGAGTTCCCTATTGATATGAAACTTATCATCTAGGTAGGTATCCGCAGCCAGGATGTACCGTTTTTTTTTCATTCGGCACCATATCTAAATAAAACGTCGTTGATACATCCCAATATAAAGCAACTAACTAATAGGCAACAGTAGGTCTATCTCAAACATGGCGCTTCAAATCGGATGAATCGTCCA
This sequence comes from Gammarus roeselii, assembly GCA_016164225.1. Classification (NCBI taxonomy): domain Eukaryota; kingdom Metazoa; phylum Arthropoda; class Malacostraca; order Amphipoda; family Gammaridae; genus Gammarus; species Gammarus roeselii. Next base: position 5,071 of record SDVV010035385.1, read on the forward strand.
CCTCCTGCCCGTGCGTCTTGGTGTGGTAGATTGTGTGTGGTCTTTGGAGTGCCTTAATGTTGAATTCATCTTTCGCGATAAGGAATTCTGTAATTGGAGGGTAATAAAGAATATGACATACGTCTTAGTTTAAAAGGAGTTATTAAACAGGGAATCGGTGATGGATCCTGAAACTTAGTTATTCGAAGCAAATTGCTCAGCATTTTTTATCATGTAATTTCTCTGCTGCATGCGCCAACGCAGTAAACATATCAGGATTGATTGCCTCAGGAAAAAAAATGACTGAGGAAACTTTGGAAATGTTAGGCTGCAGTTAATATTTATCGAGGCGCGTGCCATCCCGGGCGATGATGCGGTAATGTAAATTGCTGGAGCATTGTAAACGAGTTATGTTTATGCCTTTGCGGTAACCAATAAGTCTCAACGCATATATATCATAATAAATATTGGTATATGATTTCTCGAATCATCGTGTAAAGATTGTGTCAAAATTTTAGGACTCGTGCAACGCCAACAATGAAAACAGCTAGGATCAGCTTGCCTGATAAAACAGACTGCATAGCAGCTGGGACCCGCTTGCCTGATAAAGCAGACTGCAAAACAGCTGGGACCCGCTTGTCTGATCGAGCAGACTGCATATCAGCTGGGACCCGCTTGCCTGACAAAACAGACTGCATAGCATCTGGGACCCGCTTGCCTGATAGAGCAGACTGCATAACATCTGGGACCCGCTTGCTTGATAAAGCAGACTGCATAGCAGCTGGGACCCGCTTGCTTGATAAAGCAGACTACATGACAGCTGGGACTCGCTTGCCTGATAAAGCAGACCGCATAACAGCTGAGACCCGCTTGCCTGATAAAACAGACTGCATAACATCTGGGACCCGCTTGCTTGATGAAGCAGACTGCATAACAGCTGGGACTCGCTTGCCTGATAAAGCAGACTGCATAACAGCTGGGACCCGCTTGTCTGATTTAGCAGACTGCATAACAGCTGGGACCCGCTTGCCTGACAAAACAGACTGCATAACAGCTGGGACCCGCTTGTCTGATTGAGCAGACTGCATAACAGCTGGTACTCGCTTGCCTGATAGAGCAGACTGCATAACAGCTGGGACCCGCTTGCCTGATAGAGCAGACTGCATAACAGCTGGGACCCGCTTTTCTGATAGAGCAGACTGCATAACAGCTGGGACCCGCTTGCCTGATAGAGCAGACTGCATAATATCTGGGACCCGCTTGCTTGATAAAGCAGACTGCATGACAGCTGGGACCCGCTTGCCTGATAGAGCAGACTGCATAACAGCTGGGACCCGCTTGCCTGATAGAGTAGACTGCATAACAGCTGGGACCCGCTTGCATGATAGAGCAGACTGCATAACAGCTGGTACTCGCTTGCCTGATAGAGCAGACTGCATAACAGCTGGGACCCGCTTGCCTGATAGAGCAGACTGCATAACAGCTGGGACTCGCTTGCCTGATAAAGCAGACTGCATAACAGCTGGGACCCGCTTGTCTGATTGAGCAGACTGCATAATAGCTGGGACCCGCTTGCCTGACAAAACAGACTGCATAACAGCTGGGACACGCTTGTCTGATTGAGCAGACTGCATAACAGCTGGGACCCGCTTGCCAGATAGAGCAGACTGCATAACAGCTGGGACCCGCTTGCCTGATAGAGCAGACTGCATAACAGCTGGGACCCGCTTGCCTGATAGAGCAGACTGCACATAAGCTCAGAGGCCTAATGATTATCGAGGGTATGTCTTGCGATAAGTTAATACAACAATCTACAGGGCTATTGTATTATTCGATTACAATCAGTCGGGTGGTAAATCAATGAAAGTTTCTGGTCACAACATTTTGGTAAGTGCTATCGACAGCGATCACTGTACATAGTGTTATATTAAACAAAAACTTCGCTCGTTCAACTGATAATATGATTATTTAAGCAGACATGTTGCTTTATACATATTTACGCATCATAAACATAAGTAATATGAAGAATTTCAGTTATAAAACATAATAATTTAAACTAACAAATGTTACTGAAATTTTACAATTTATTAATTCAGCACTGAAAGAATAGCGATAAATAGATACTTTGCAATGCTAACCTTAACTCAGGCATTTGAGCTCATTAAAAGAAATACTGCATTGTCTCAGTTGTTCCCTTTTTCATTTGACAAACAGTAAAATAAATTCAGTTCTTCCAAACGTCACTTTGTCACATAAGAGAAACTTTTTACCTGTGGGCAGGGTAACAGAGGGGCCGAGAGAGTTCGGCAACCGGTTCCCGAGACGAGTCAACAAAAATCTCGACGAGGTAAGTCTGATAAAAGTGGAACTGGCTTAGCCCATGCAGGGCATCATACACCAACTTGCAGCTGACAAGTTTTTTCTGATGTTGCAAAGTTCAAGGAAATTTGAACCGAGTGTTCATAACCGGTGTAAGTGATATTGAGGAAGTGGTGAATGAATTAACGAACTAACCTTCAGATGCTGTCAATCAGAGACATATAGCTCTAAGTAAAAGGAGCAAGCTACTTTAAAATCGTTCTGTAGAGTGAATAGCACAATGTTTGTCTTAAATTCAATTGTTGCAGTCTTGATTGCTTAAGGGAGGATCGGATTGTTGTTTCGTTGAGTTGGGAAGTAACAAATAAATGCGGGTAACATCAAGACTCGAAGATCAGAACATCAGATATCACATGTTTTAGAAGTCAATTATAAATGCCTCAATTTCAAATAAAAAAAATGCTAGATGTTTATTGGCCCTGAAGCATTCCCCATCTAAGCTACCCAAACGACAGGCAGGGTGGAACAGATCAAAGTTTGGGGTGCCACAATATTGGCATAGATATTCATTAAGATAGTTCAGCCGGTAAATGTAATTTTAGATGAAAATCGTTTGACAAAATCGCTTCACGTTTAATTGTTTTTGACATCTGTTTTATAGTTATTATTATCTCGTCTAGCCATACCAATGATTTGTGACGAAGAATATTTATTGGTACCTTATGATGTTGCTCATTGTGCAAGCTGGGGCGACATAATAACTAGAACCATTAATAACATGCAATGGCGAATTCGGAAATGATATATTCAAATTTGTACTACTTTTTCAGAAGCTACTTATTGAGAAACGCCCCTACACATCTAAAAATACTTTAGCCACCGTACATATAGCTACATGAAAAGTGTACTACTTTGCATAGACCACCTCTTGGTTAAAGCTACATCAGAAAACGATCACTCATTTACACGTTAACTTTGTAACGTTCATACAAGTTTCCAGCCACAGGGCTTATGTACAACTGTTTTGATGTTCATAAGCTTTTCGGTTCCTTTTTTAAAATATGTTTTTGACAAGCGATTCAATTGTTGTGAGCCTCTTTGAGCTTGACGCCACTTTCGTTAATGCCTAACTAAGGTATCGTCCCCGAGTGTTGCTTTAGACATGGAAATTGAAGGGCGTATTCCCTTATTTCACGAAGATTCTTTGGAAGTATGTCCTGTTACAATATTTTGCGTCTCTTTCATGTTAACTTGGATTAGGTTAGGTTGGGTTAGGCTGATTTACATACTTTAAGGTAGGTTAGGTTAAATTAGGCCAGGTTTGGTTAAATTACGAATAGATAAAACTCGTCCGGGGTAGGACATCGTGATTTTATTAGGGAATTCTCTCCACTGGCCCGTCGATGCGATCTTCAAAGGGACGAATGTAGCGCGTAAGATGAAGTTCACCGCACAAGTTCAGACGCATCGGTACTGATCTCATCCACACTTTAGCGCTGTCGGCCATTTATTGTTACGCACTATAGCGGTTCCGTCGGACGCTATGAAAACATTCGTTGCTTGAAAACAGCGAACATGAAAAATCAGCTGAATTGTTTTCGACAAGATTCAGAGAATAGTTAGCTGTATCGCCATAAGCGGTTCCGTGTAAGCTGTAGAAAATTGTAGCCCTATAGAGACGGCGGCTCAATAGATTTGTTGAAAACAATGCTAATGCAAAAGTGGGACTGAATTCTTCCTTGATGTGAAAGTGTTAAGAACACGTATAGGCAAACGAAATAATTTGAGCTTCATGTGAACGAAGTAACATCATGTCATCCATTGAAACATGTTCCTCTTCATTGTTTTATTATAACTGCACCTGCATTCACAGCCAGGCGTCAACCACTTTGATCATGTTGGAATTCTCATCCATTCATTGACGGGTGAACGACGCATTTCAATAGGCTTGGGAATCACCTGAAAAATCACCGCATTTTATTAAAGACAGGCATTTGGCGCAGTAGTGACGGCTATTAGGCGTAAACACAGTGGTGAAGAAAGACCGTATCAGTTTGTGGTGAGTGTCTGCAATGGGAAGGAGATGTGTCGTGAGGAGAGCTATTTATCGGGTCAGCATGGATGTGAGCAATTTTCCATCTACAACACTGATCACCTTAACAGATATAGGTTTTGTTCAATAATAGCAGTATTAGGAGTTGAAACTAATGTATTCCTTAGACTAACAGTTATTGTATGCTCAACAAATTTGTCTGTATTTGATGGTCACTCGAATGATTTGTTGTGCCTTCTCACATCGGTAATGGCAGGCCTCCAAAACGTACTACCTAACGTTTGCACAAGATTTCTCTAGGGAGTACCGTTCGTCCTAGCCCCTCTCTCCCATTCTCACGCCATCCTATTGCTTACCATCTGCTGCGTCTCCTCCCAGTTGGTTACATCACCCCTCAACTGATCGACACCATGGCAGAGTGTCCCATCACGACCACTGACATATTGAGCACGTGTCAACAGAAACATTTCAGTGATTTACTCAGAGGTAGTGGCAATAATGAAATTGAGATCTAGACTCAGGGTCTTAATACAGTTCCCACGAAGAGGGAAAAGTCAATAAATTTTGAATCAAAAATTTAAATTCTCTTTTTTATGTACATTTTCGTTCTGGCAGTCATATCGTAAGGCTTAACATCGAAATAATAACAGAGGTCAACCGAAATTCCGAAATTCGTTCAAGTAAAACTCTGGCATTTATTTCTAGTGTGGTTGAATAGTGTCATCCCTGAGAGCTCGTGGTAGAGCGTCGTCCTGAACATCTAAGAAAATCTGAATTGTTAAAATATAAATTTTGCTCATGCAAAGCACTACGAAGCACTATAATGGTTTCTAGTTCATTTTGCGTGTCACGTTTGAACCCCATCAAGGCTGGACGTTTGAACCCCATCAAGGCTGGACGTTTGAACCCCATCAAGGCTGGACATTTGAACCCCATCAAAGCTGGACGTTTGAACCCCATCAAGGCTGGACATTTGAACCCCATCAAGGTTGGACGTTTGAACCCTATCAAGGCTGGACGTTTGAGCCCTATCAAGGCTGGACTCGGCGTGTCACGCCGAGTACCAAACAAGAAGGCAATCCATCGAAAGTGAAGTTGTGTATAGCAGTCAAGGAAGCAGCAGCATCGGGTCCTGCAGAAATTATCAAGAAATTGATAGAATCATTATATAATCAGCCGAGTGACATTGCTCTCGGAGCCACGCCGAGACCGATTTCCATTTGCCTTACAGCCATTGCACCTCCAGGGAAAGTAACTTCATTCCTGCAGCAACCCCGAAAACTCTTTCCAGTGAAGGAGCACTCTGTGTTTTCAACCGACCCTTGAGCAAAATGCTCACACAAATGATGCCGAGCGCCTCATCTGTCGTGTCTGAGGTTATGCCATCAAATTATAGGGTTTTTGCTGTCATACTGTTGCTTATAATAGTAAACTCTCAACTGGGTTATCGCCATGATGATATATGAACAAATGGTGTGAATTGAAAATCTATGTTAGGTTACATTGCTTTTTCATTTTATCACAAATAAAATATCTAGAGACTATTATGATGTTTTGCAGTGTATTGCATCTATGCCTATTTGTACGCTTATCGTTTGGTCAACATAAGTTCCCAGTACTATTTTTTGCTATACCAAGATCTCTAA
>SDVV010035386.1:0-11067 GCA_016164225.1 Gammarus roeselii
CTGGCGTTCACAGAGACAGCTGCACTGGCGTACAAAGAGACAGCTGCACTGGCGTTCACAGAGACTGCTGCACTGACGTTCACAGAGACTGCTGCACTGACGTTCACGAGGACAGCTGCACTGGAGTAAAAAGAGACAGCTGCACTGGCGTTCACATAGACTGCTGCACTGGCGTTCACATAGACTGCTGCACTGGCGTTCACAGAGACAGCTGTACTGGCGTTCACAGAGACAGCTGCACTGGCGTTCACAGAGACAGCTGCACTGGCGTTCACAGAGACAGCTGCACTGGCGTTCACAGAGACAGCTGCACTGGCGTACAAAGAGACAGCTGCACTGGCGTTCACAGAGACTGCTGCACTGACGTTCACAGAGACTGCTGCACTAGCGTACACAGAGACAGCTGCACTGACGTTCACGAGGACAGCTGCACTGGAGTACAAAGAGACAGCTGCACTGGCTATCACATAGACTGCTGCACTGGCGTTCACATAGACTGCTGCACTGGCGTTCACAGAGACAGCTGTACTGGTGTTCACAGAGACAGCTGCACTGGCGTTCACAGAGACTGCTGCACTGGCGTTCACAGAGACTGCTGCACTGGCGTTCACAGAGACTGCTGCACTGGCGTTCACAGAGACTGCTGCACTGGCGTACACAGAGACAGCTGCACTGACGTTCACGGAGACAGCTGCACTGGCGTTCACAAAAAACACCTGCACTGGCGTTCACAGAGACTCCTGCACTGGCGTACATAGAGATAGCTGCACTAGTGTACACAGAAACAGCTGCACTGGTGTACAGAGACAGCTGCCCTGGTGTACAGAGACAGCTGTACTGGTGTACAGAGACAGCTGCACTGGCGTACACAGAGAAAGCTACAGTACAAAGAGCCAGCTGCACGGGCGTACAAAGAGACAGCTGCACTGGCGTACAAAGAGACAGCTGCACTGGCGTACAAAGAGACAGCTGCACTGGCGTACAAAGAGACACCTGTACTGGCGTACAAAGAGACAGCTGTAATGGCGTACAAAGAGACAGCTGCACTGGCGTACAAAGAGACAGCTGCACTGGGGTACAAAGAGACAGCTGCACTGGCGTACACAGAGACAACTGCACTGGAGTACATAGAGACAGCTGCACTAGTATTTACAGTGACAGCTGCACAGGCGTTTACAGTGACAGCTGCACAGGTGTTTTCAGTGACAGCTGCACAGGCGTACACAGAGAGAGATGCACAGGCGTTCACAGACAGCTGCTTTTTTCTTCGCAGCCTCTTTTCTTCGCAGCCTCTATTCTTCGCAACCTCTTTTCGTCACAACCTCTTTTCTTCGCAACCTCTTTTCTTCGCTACCTCCTTTCTTCGCAAACTCTTTTCTTCGCAACCTCTTTTCTTCGCAACCTCTTTTCTTCACCACCTCATTTCTTCACCACCTCATTTCTTCACAACCTCTATTCTTCGCAACCTCTATTCTTTGCAACCTCTTTTCTTGGCAACCTCTTTTCTTGGCAACCTCTTTTCTTGGCAACCTCTTTTCTTGGCAACCTCTTTTCTTGGCAACCTCTTTTCTTTGCACCTCTTTTCTTTGCAACCTCTTTTGTTTGCAACCTCATTCTTTGCATCCTCTTGTGTTCACAACCTCTTGTGTTTACAACCTCGTGGGCTTGTCCACCAGAGGGTTTGCCGAGCTCTTTAACAAAGTTCGCCAGACTTTTTTGTATACTTCGATTCAGGAGGAAAACAGAGACCGTAATTGACTGCAAATGCAAATTAGGCCTAATTGGATGGTTTTGATGATGCGAAAATGAGGCATCAAATAGCACTGAAGCTCCAGTACATATAAAGTGAAGTTAAATTGTTTACTCATTTATTGGACACTTCCATGTTCTAATGAACTATTCGTAGTAATAACCGTAGAGTTTTTTTGGAGATTCCCTCCCCCACTCCATTCTAGAGTTGGGTAGTGGTTTATAACTTGGTAATATCCCTTAATTTTCCGTATTCTTGCCTGTTCAATCGAATAACTTTAAATGTGCAGGACCTAATTTCTCTACATAGTTATTTGAGAGCAAATACAGACTGTATAAGATCAACGAAACTGTTAAGCCTACCTTCAGTTCGACAGACTTTTTGATTAATCAATTGCTTGCTCTCCGATTAATCTTATAGAACGGTCTCGATACCTCCTGAAAAAAAGTCATAACACTAATCTCGATCGATCGCAAGCGTTTTTTTTATTCATTAATATAGTCAGATGAAAATGGAGTTCTCGTTGGCTTCGGCTAAGAAATATTTGTTGTAATTTGTAAATATATTTTGTTACTTATGAAAGGTAGGTAAAGTAGTACTTGTATGTGTACCGTGTTCTTCATTGTGTAGTATCTCGCGACTGGATACATTTGAATGACTCCGGATACCTTCGGCAATAAAAATATTTCAACGTGGACGATCTACAGATAAGCTACAAGCATCCTAACCTTTTACCAATTGAACACTAACTCCAGAATATCTAAACCTAGTCGGGAACTGGGCTCCCTTAAACGGATTTTGATTCTCGCCCCCAAAACAGATAACATGCATTTTACATTTTTTCCGGCCGTACACCTGAAACCAGACCCAATGTTGCATAACACATCCCTAGTATACGGAGAATCGAACAAGTTCCTGGGTCTTGTATGGGACCCTAAACTAGCATGGCGACCCAATACGTATGAAAGGTGCAAATGCAAAGAAGTGGATATACTCTGCCTTAAAGAGACATGGCTTGCACCCAGCATGGATAGCAACTTCATTGAGATAGATGGGTAGGAACTGTTCAGAAAAGACCGAGGTAAACGAGGAGGCGGTCCCTGTATCTATGCCAGAAATGAGTACACAACCAGGACATTTAAAACGGGTGGATGTGGAGACGAAGTGGACGATGTTTGGATTACCGTCCACGGAAGAACAACTCAATCTTTTATTGTCTGAGCCATTTACAGGCCACCCAAAGCCAGCAACTAGTTTATCAACCCCATAGAATCCAATCTACAGACATCAGCTACTTGAAGACGAACATGTACGTCTTAGGAGATTTCAATGACGATCAATTGAAACCTAATAAATTTAACCCAATAATTAAAAGATTAAAACTTGAGCAGCTCATTGAGGAACCAACCAGAATTATGAAAGACTGTAGGTCATTGCTCGATCTGATAATTATAAACAATAGATCGTCTGTCATAAGCACCAAGGTTTGTGAGTCACCTGCCGACCATCAGGAAATAAGCTGCCTGATCACACACAGTGTGCAAAGAAAAACGGGTACCAGTCATCTGGACGTATAGAACGAAAAAAAAACTACCCACGAGATTCACTGAGGCAAGAGTTATGGAACAGAATCCCATCGCTTAACAACATGCGCAACACGGACGACGTTAATATTTAAGCGGACATTTTCGCAGACAAGTTCTCAGCAGCTCTCGACACTGTAGCACAAATAGTTACAAAAAGAATACCTTGCCCTCCAGTCAGTTGGATGACTCCTGAACTCAGGCAGGAAATACAAAACCCAAAATATTTTCAAAAGTCTCTGAAAGGTCAAGCTAACAAAAATGATGATAGGAGTAACACAGTTTCCAATAGCACGGATTTGACCGACGAATCGCGTGTTTCAAATGTCTTGCGAGTGGTTTGCCAACCGATGAGAAAACGCGTAAAAAACTTAATAAGCAAAGCAAAGAGAGATGCGCACCTTGCTGAATTAGAAAAAGCAAAAACAACCCGAAGCAGACTTGGAACATCCTTGGAAACATTGTGCCCCACAAGAAACCAAAAAAAAACACATCAAACTATGAAAACCCAGAAGAAATGGCAGAATCATTCAATGAATTTTTCGCTAACGTTGGAAGCACACATACAAAGAGGTGATGAATGAACACAGCAAAACTTTCTCGGTGGTTCACGAAACCCCGGTAATGCACAAGCTAACTCGGTTCACAATTCCATCTCATAACGACTCCTCCATCAAGAATGACCAAATGTGGACACCGAGCCCGGTAAGCAGACTGGAAATTGATTCGGCTTTTTCGCGCCTAAAAATACAAATTCTTGTGGGAACGATAGAATAACATTACATCACATCAAAGACGGGTTACAAATCATTTTGCCATATCTCCAGCTGCTCATCAACACATCTATTGTAACAAATACCTTCCCACAAAATTTGAAACACACGCTAATCAAAGCTATCCATAAAAAAATAGAGATAAACGACCCTTCAAATCACAGACCCATAAGTCTCCCAGCAGTAACTTCAAAAACCTTGGAAAAGATCATTGCACGTCAACTCCTTGACTACCTAGAAGAGGCAAACCTGATCAATGAATGTCAGTATGCATACAGACGGAAGATTCTACTGAAGACGAGCTACAGAAAATCTCCGAACTCGTATACAAAGCTGTAAACGAAAATACTATCATTGCTCTTGCTGCTGGACCTCTCTAGAGCATTTCACAGTGTAAATCACAATATTTTGCCGCAAAAACTGCTACAACTAAACATCCAAACACTTTGGTTCGAAAGCTGTCTCAGGCAGCGGTCCCAGTCTGTTGTGTTGGATTAAAAAATCACCTTCTCCATGACAGGTAAATTTTGGGGTTCCACAAGGATCGATTCTCGGACCGGTTCTTTTCCTTCTGTTTATCAATGACATAAACGGTGGAAGCCTTCTCGAGAACGCCAGAATGACATTATGCGCGGACGATGTCCAATTGGTGTTCGTTAGACCAGCAAACGAACTAGAAAAGCTGAAGAAGGATGCAGAAACAGCGTTGACCCACATGAATAATTGGTATTCTTCATATGGGCCCAAAGTTGATACAAGTAAAACACAGTGCATTATCCTGGGATCCAAAGCAAACACACGGAGAGTTCCCGAAAGTTTTGCTGTTGACTGTATGGGCGCAAAAATCCCTCTTGAGAGCAAAGTCAAAAGTCTGGGAGTGTGGCTTGATCCCAATATGACATTTGGACAGCATGTTGATAAGCTCTGCTCCAAACTGAGTGGTACACTCATGTTTCTCAGTCGAACGAAGAAACAACTCGACTTCAAGTGCAGACTTCTCGTAATCAATGCTCTGATTTTTTCACATTTGAACTACTGCCCCATCATTTGGGTAAGTGCACGAAAACATTACTCTCAGACATTCAACGCAGCATAAACTTCACCGCAAAAGTAGCTCACGATGAGAATTTCAGAAAAAGCGATTACGTGACACCAATTCTAAAGAAACTTGGGTGGCTGAACATCCAAGAACGACTAGAACTGAGCAAAGCTGAACGAGTTTTTAAAATTCAGAACAAGCTCTCCTGTTCCAACGGTGTTGTATTGACAGCTCAAAAAGCGGCCCATCAACGAACAACTCGGAATGAAAATAACATTGACACAGCGTTCAGAAGAACAGAGATTGGGGCCAAAGCTTTCACTATTTCAGGTCCAACGAGCTTCAACAAGCTACCAACTGACATTCAGAATTGCGCAACCATATCTCCTTTCAAGCAGAAATTTATCACTCTATTGCTTGCTCGCAGACAGGGGCAGGCAGAGTTAAACAATCACGACGATTAACGCAAAACTGGTAACGTAAAACCATATTTTTCAGCTCGCTCATAGCATCAACACTACCACCCTGTCAACAAAACACTAACATAACTTCACATACTATGTTTCTCTGATCTCTCTTTCTATTTGTCTTCGTACAAATAGCAGCTGCCAATTCAAACACGGCTGCACTGTATCAGGAATCTTGCGATTTCACCTCCGCGTGCCCTGTCCCTATCGACTTGACTTCGCATCGTTCTGGCCCTAAAATAAATTATCTGTGCCGTTGAGGACAATTTTTTTATACGCGATGTAGATATCTATGTTTCTTCGTGCATAAGGTGTGTACTCTGTTACCGTGCCACAAAAATACCACATTGGTTAGTGTATGAATGCATTTTTTTTCTCATTTGTTTACCATGCCAGTGGTTCTCTAACTCACATAGACCCACCCATACCGTAGCATTCTTTGCTATTCAATTGATTAGGCTGGGGGTCTGAATAAAGAATTCATACTTACTACTATGCAAACGGTTTCAGTGTCAAATCGAAACATCTTATTTCATCAGGATATTACGCACATTTGTTGTGGACCTCAAACCTACCTTGATAGCTCTTCCGTCGTGACACGGTCAGAGAGCTTATTGTTCCACGAGAATAACACACCGCTCGTGCACGATAAAACTTTTTTGTTTTGTATACAATAATGATGATATTTTTTCTTTATGTTTTTGTTTTGCCAGTGACTCTCTGTCTCACATTAACCGTTTTTGTTTTGTCAGTGACTCTCTGTCTCACATAGACCGTTTTTGTTTTGCCAGTGACTCTGTCTCACATAGACCCAACCATTCCGTCTCAGTCATTGCTACCCAATGAATTAGGCGCACATCTGAATTAGCAATTCCCATTCTAATTAACTGTTATGTAAAATTTTCGAATGTCAGAACGGAACACCTTATGTCAACGGAATACAGAGCATATTTATAGTGTTTAATAAAACTTAACCCTGACCGCTTTCTCGTCGTGGCATGTCTCGGCAAGAGTCTTGTTCGTATTTTCAGCAAGGAAAGTGAGATGACTCGCACCGCAGGCACACAGCTCCAATTACTCAGTTACAGGTTCTTATCTTGTTTATTTTTCCGATGTTAGATTTACTATGTATAAATTGATTGGTAAATGTAATAACATACCATCTGTGTATGGATAAACTTTTTTATTTATATTTATTCATTTATATTGCAGCTCTGGAGGTTCTCTGCAAAAAGGCAACGGAAATTATCCTCTCGGTAACCTCTCTGAAATTTGCAGCCGATATGGAGACCGGCATGACGTTATTCAGAATAATAATAGGCTCACTCACTAACTACGGAGCCGTTGTTTACGATTCGGTAACCAAAACCACCCTTGAATCTCTCTCCACCATCGTCAACAATGCTCTGCGTATCACGACAGGCGTGTTTCGTTCAACTCCCATCGAATCTCTTAACGTGCTTGAACTTATAGACCGCTATATATCAATCGCAAAGCAATCAAGCCTTCATTCTCCTATCGAATTCTTCAAATCAACACACCAACGTGAATGATCAGCCCACCACTGGTCAACCTAGGTTTGCAAGTGTGCCCCAAAGCAATAACTCCAACCAACACGTACCACCAAGAATTCTCATGAATACTTGAACAATACCCTGAGCACCGCCATGTATACACTGACGGCTCCAAAACATCGGACGGAGTGGGAGCTGCCGCCGTATGAGGAGGGACCACGGTTCGGCAATTCTTCCCCAAGAGGCCTCTGTATTCTCTGCAGAGCTGCACGCACTCGAATTAGTCATCTTCATTGCAAAACGTCACCGCCTTCCCAAATATGTTATTTTTTCAGACATCTGGACTACAACGCATTCGCAGCAGCTCGACGAGCCTTTTTAAGCCCCCCCCCATGCAACCTACAAAGCTTGCTCACTGACTTAACCTACCGGAAATAAAACTGATCGCCTTCGGAAAACATGCCGGACTATATGAAGCTGTATAAAACCATCCGTGGTTAAATCGTCCCCGTTCCTGAACGCACTAGCCTGCTTGTATATCATAGTTGAAGCTCCCACCTGACCTCATTCACAAAGGGGAGCTGGCCTCCCAGAATCGATGGATCATCGTGGCCAACGGAGGAGCATGCTATGACTCGCGTTGAGGATGCGGTGGAATTGAGGCTTAAATCAAACCAAACTTAATAAACTAATCTCTTTCGAAAAACTCACCGAATTATTCGAAGTGATGTAAAATCCAAACACCAGTGCAGGCGGGATGGCCTCTCCACCCTAAAATGCACAACGGCGATAATATGTTTAGGTAGCTGCCATTAAATCCTATCCGTTCCTTTACGTATCACCCAGTGTATGTACAATAGCGAAAGAAAATTCGTTTCAGATTGAAAACTAAATAAAATCTTAAATGTTCATTTTCCGCTTGATATTTGAGCTCATCAGACATATAATTAATATTACCCATTAAGAAGCTTTGTCCCCATATAGTACCGTAAGAAATTTCACTTGGGGAAAGTCGAATTTGTTTTTCCGGTTACAGACTAACCATGAACGATTTTTTTTTTACTTCTGTACAGTAGCGAAAGAAAATTCGTTTATGGTTAGTCTTTATCTGAATAAACAAACAGGACTTCTACCACGTGTAATTTAACTTCATATGGATTTTTTTTATGGTATCATAACTAGTCATTCTTTTTCTACGGAGAATATCAATTAAATTTACGTTGAGTTGAAATGTCGAGCGGAAAATTATTATTGAAGATTTCTCTGGATCTTTTATCATGAACAAATTTTGAAGATTTAAAAAAAATCGTCAATGATCGTTTATCGCTCGATATTTGAACTCATCGGCAATTTAATTGGTTGTGTTCTTCAAGAAGTTCTGTTCAGATATAATCGTGAACAATTTATGTATGAAGTTAAATATGACGTGGGAGAGGTAATTTTTTTTTCTATTATAGACTAACCGTAAACAAATATTCTTCCGCTTCTGTGCCACGGCTGAAATGTCAACATTGTGTAACGACGATAATGCGCTGTCGTCGCACACGAAGGTGTGTGAACCTACGTGTGAACTTACGTGAATCGATGATCTTCGTGCCAAACGATGAAGCTTGCAATGATTCCCTTCAGGCTTCGCATATCAAATTCGCTTCAGGCCGCATATCAAATTCGCTTCAGGCTTCGCAGATCAAATTCACTTCAGGCTTCGCATATCAAATTCGCTTCAGGCTTCGCATATCAAATTCGCTTCAAGCTCCGCATATCAAATTCGCTTCAGGCTTCGCATACCAAATTCGCTTCCGGCCGCATATCAAATTCGCTTCCGGCCGCATATCAAATTCGCTTCAGGCTGCATATCAAATTCGCTTCAGGCCGCATATTAAATTCGCTTCAGGCCGCATATCAAATTCGCTTCAGGCCGCATATCAAATTCGCTTCAGGCCGCATATCAAATTCGCTTCAGGCTTCGCAGATCAAATTCGCTTCAGGCTTCGCATATCAAATTCGCTTCAGGCTTCGCATATCAAATTCGCTTCAGGCTCCGCATATCAAATTCGCTTCAGGCTTCGCATATCAAATTCGCTTCCGGCCGCATATCAAATTCGCTTCCGGCCGCATATCAAATTCGCTTCAGGCTGCATATCAAATTCGCTTCAGGCCGCATATCAAATTCGCTTCAGGCCGCATATCAAATTCGCTTCAGACCGCATATCAAATTATCTTCAGGCCGCATTTCAAATTCAAACCCGAATGGGATCGTCAAGCCGAATGGCCATGTTCATGTAGCCCACCATTGCCCCCCCCCCCCTCCCCTCGCTATGGGCACTTGACACGCAATAACTCAACCCGCCTTCATAAAACTTTGCACTGAGGCATAAACTAAAGAAACCAGCAAAAGTCTTGATTACCTTAACCAGACCCGTCAAAAAGGAATTAAGAACTTTATTGAAACCATAGAGTCTCATATGGTTGCAAATACGCTTAAGAAGCTTAGTTACTATCGACCCCATGGATAGAAGAGGATAGCTCCGACACTGTGACTTACTTTGATGATACGAGTTCTGTGACACTTTGTTGCAGACAGAGAACTAATGATCTTTACAAAGGACTTTTCATTTTACATCTTATTGTATTGAGGTGAAGTTAACAACCAAGTAGTTACTGAGTCTATCAAGACTTGATACATACAACACTAATGTTTCATCATTCACTATTTCCAACTTTATCAATTAAAACTTAAACTAACTTTAACGTGTAAATCGTATCCTGGAATGTTTTTGTTTCTCGTCTTCTATACAGGACGAGGAAAAAACTGTGAATTTCATTTCAACGGGAAGTGAACGTTTCATATCAACGGGACCAATAATTCTTTGCATGTTCGCGCCCTACGGGGGAGCCTATTATGACTCACGTTGAGGCTCTGGTGGAAATGAGGCCCAAATCAATCAATCTTTGCATGTTACTAAGGTAACTTAAACGTCATAGTAAATATTGAAAAAAACTATAATAAATATTTTCTTTCGACTCAAGTGTAAATATCATTCAATTTATTTCACCGTAGACCATTTTAAAATAGACGAATGCGGGTACTGCGTATTTAGATTGTGCATTTTCATTCATTATAATTCTCGATATTCCTCTCCGTTCCCCCCTGCAATGCGATGGACGGTGTGTTTGGTCAATGGGCCCGCTCCTGAGATAACTAAATCAGTTCTTAACAAAATCTCTGAAATGTTATTCATTTATTGCTCTCTTGTTCCTCTTACTTGACCTTCATTTGTTACGGTATATTCTTCCGTACCCTAACTTTTCTACCCACCTGGTGCATGTAAATTGATCTCCCGTTCCTAAAAGTAAACTTTTCCAGCCTGTATTTGAGTTTTATCTCTTTCGTTATTTCTGTTCTGAATATTCTGTTAGGAACATTGAAAATCTCAAGCTTAAGAGATTTAAGATGAAATGGTATTAGTGTAGCACATGGACATCTGCACTGCATGACGTTCTTAGACATCTGCACTGAAAGGCGTTCTTATACAGCTCGGCCACCCTCCCACAAGAGGAATCAGTGTTCTCTGCGGAGCTTCGCGGACTCGAACTAGCCGTCTCTATCGCAAAAACACATCGCTTCCCCAAATACGTCGTATTCTCAAACAGTCTGAGTGTCCTCACCTAGCTTAAAACAATGCACTATGAACATCCAGTTCTACGTAAAATGCAGCACGATCTCTTTGTGATGACCGAGACGGGTCTGGCAGTGGAATTCTGCTGGATCCCCAGGCACGCGGGAGTAAGAGGAAACGAACTTGCGGACTCGCTTGCTAAACTGGCATCTACTCGCCAAGCACAATTTTTCGCAATACATTACCGGGACTGGTTCCCTATCATCAACTCCCGTATAACATCCCGATGGGATGAAATGTGGCAACAGAGTGGACAAAAAA
>SDVV010035387.1:0-11067 GCA_016164225.1 Gammarus roeselii
GTAATCGTTGGTCACTGAACCAGTTGGGCCCCGCAGCGGGTAATTGACGGTCGCTGCAGCCAGTAGGGCCCCACAGAGGGAAATTGGCGGTCACTGGAGCCAGTAGGGCCCTACAGCGCGTAATCGGCGCTCACTGGGGCCAGTAAGGCCCCACAGAGGGGTAATCGTCGGTCACTGAGCCAGTAGGGCCCCACAGAGGGGTAATCGTCGGTCACTGAGCCAGTAGGGCCACAAAGCGAGTAATCGGCGGTCACTGAGCCAGTAAGGCCCCACAGCGAGTAATTGGCGGTCACTGGAGCCAGTAGGGCCCCACAGCGGGTAATCGGCGGTCACTGAGCCAGTAGGGCCCCACAGCAGGTAATCGGCGGTCATTGAGCCAGTAGGGCCCCACAGCGGGTAATCGGCGATCCCTGGAGCCAGTAGGGCCGCACAGCAGGTAATCGGCGATCACTGGAGCCAGTAGGGCCGCACAGCGGGTAATCGGCGGTCACTGAGTCAGTAGGGCCCCACAGCGGGTAATCGGCGGTCACTGAGCCAGTAGGGGTCCACAGCGAGTAAATGACGGTCACAAGAGACAGTAGGGCCCCACAGCGGGTAGGGCCGCACAGCAGGTAATCGGCGATCACTGAAGCCAGTAGGGCCGCACAGCGGGTAATCGTCAGTCACTGAGTCAGTAGGGCCCCACAGCGGGTAATCGGCGGTCACTGAGCCAGTATGGCTCCACAGCGAGTAATTGACGATCACAAGAGACAGTAGGGCCCCACAGCGGGTAATCGGCGGTCACTGAGTCAGTAAGGCCCCACAGCGAGTAATTGGCGGTCACTGGAGCCAGTAGGGCCCCACAGCGGGTAATCGGCGGTCACTGAGCCAGTAGGGCCCCACAGAGGGTAATTGGCGGTCACTGGAGCCAGTAGGGCCCCACAGCGGGTAATCGGCGGTCACTGAGCCAGTAGGGCCCCACAGCGGGCAATCGACGGGCACTGAGCCAGTAGTGCTCCGCAGCAGATAATCGGCGATCACTGAGCCAGTAGTGCTCCACAGCGGGTAATCGGCAGTCACTGAGCCAGTAGGGCCCCACAGCGGGTAATCGGCGGTCAGTGAGCCAGTAGGGCCCCACAGCGGGTAATCGGCGATCACTGGAGCCAGTAGGGCCGCACAGCGGGTAATCGGCGATCACTGGAGCCAGTAGGGCCCCACAGCGGGTTATCATTAATGTTATTCATCTAATTATGAATATAATTTTGCATATTTCTAGCCGGATAGAAACGTGCAACAATCACATAAACATTATAGACATCAACTACATAAGGGCGATATATCGATCGATGTTTCTTCTTCTCCATCACGACATAAGTCAAGAGCGACGTACAAAGAGGGAAGCTGTTCCAATTATCAAACTGTCATACATATACAGAGATTTCACTTAGAAATTTTGTACCGTTCTAATATTTTACACGAACAAATTGTTTACTACAAACGTGCAAAAATAGTACATTCCTTATTTAATTTCCAAACAAGTGATCAGGGAACAGTTATTCAAAATATAAAATGTAAATATATGTTAATAAATTTCAAAAATGGCAATTGCCTTTAATATAACAATTATTGAAATTACAGTTTTTGATCAGAGATTCAACATATTACATTCAGCCTTTAACACGTTTTAGTTCATTTACTTTATTACAATTTATGATTATTTATTGTCGTTTTCAGAATGCCAAGAAAATCCTATAGCCAACTACTGCGGAAGAGTCGTTGTGCCAGTCCAGGTGAGTAGAGTTTGCTTGAATCTCGCTCCTGACATTCGCTCTATGTTGCATTTTAAATCCTTTCGTGTGACCTAAGTCGACGAGTAACAGTCCACTTATCTTTTAAAATTCCTGCAAGAACTGCTTGTTCTAGCGCCGGGCAAAGTAATTGCCAGCTAATGACCGTGTGCATCGTTCCACCGTGGGGCGTGGATGGCAACTGCGTTATGCAGCGTCCGCCTCAAAAAAATAATCACTATACATTCCCTTACTATCAACCACTCGAGGCCCATCACCAAAGGGGGATGATTGGCAGTCAGCTGGACGATGACTCGCACGATGCCCGGTTGTCCTTGAGGTGCTCGGTCTTTCTTGAGGGTAGCCCACAAGGCTCAGGGACACTACTAACACGTGCAGGTAACTGGACAGAGGTAGACCACTTCATGCCACTGGCAGGGTTCCATTACAGTCAGCTAACCTATTGAACAAACACTCTTGGTTGGAATACCCTTCTAAAAGTTGCAGGCAGTCACACGAAATGTTGAATAAACTAACCACTTGAAGGCTAATGAAGCGTTAACACTGCACTGGTTACCCTGTTCTTGCCAGAGTACGAAGTGCATGGCGTACCACTTGAAGGCTAATGAAGCGTTAACACTGCACTCGAGACCCTGTTCTTGACGGAGTAGGAAGTGCAGGTCGTACCACTTGAAGGCCAATAAAGCGTTGACACTGCACTGGTGACCCTGTTCTTGACGGAGTACGAAGTGCAGGGCGTACCACTTGAAGGCTACTGAAGCGTTGACACTGCACTGGTGACCCTGTTCTTGCCAGAGTATGAAGTGCATGGCGTACCACTTGAAGGCTAATGAAGCGTTAACACTGCACTGGTGACCCTGTTCTTGACGGAGTACGAAGTGCAGGGCGTACCACTTGAAGGCTAATGAAGCGTTAACACTGCACTCGAGACCCTGTTCTTGACGGAGTAGGAAGTGCAGGTCTTACCACTTGAAGGCCAATAAAGCGTTGACACTGCACTGGTGACCCTGTTCTTGACGGAGTACGAAGTGCAGGGCGTACCACTTGAAGGCTAATGAAGCGTTGACACTGCACTGGAGACCCTGTTCTTGACAGAGTACGAAGTGCAGGGCGTACCACTTGAAGGCTAATGAAGCGTTGACACTGCACTGGTGACCCTGTTCTTGACGGAGTACGAAGTGCAGGGCGTACCACTTGAAGGCTAATGAAGCGTTGACACTGCACTGGTGACCCTGTTCTTGACAGAGTACGAAGTGCAGGGCGGACCACTTGAAGGCTACTGAAGCGTTGACACTGCACTGGTGACCCTGTTCTTGACAGAGTACGAAGTGCATGGCGTACCACTTGAAGGCTAATGAAGCGTTAACACTGCACTCGTGACCCTGTTCTTGACGGAGTAGGAAGTGCAGGTCGTACCACTTGAAGGCTAATAATGCGTTGACACTGCACTCGTGACCCTGTTCTTGACGGAGTACGAAGTGCAGGGCGTACCACTTGAAGACTAATGAAGCGTTAACACTGCACTGGTAACCCTGTTCTTGACGGAGTACGAAATGCAGGGCGTACCACTTGAAGGCTAATGAAGCGTTGACACTGCACTGGTGACCCTGTTCTTGACTGAGTACGAAGTGCAGGGCGTAAATATGTTTGTCTCACCGTACGTAATCCAATACCAGTATCAAACAGTTTTTCAAGCACTTGAACGCCAACCTCGTCGAATGAGACATAAGTTCAGGGTTGCGAGAGTGAACCTTCGAAGGTGGGAGCGATGTTGCGGATATCTAACGTCAACATAGAGCCAGGTTTTCCACCATCTCCAAAGTTACACAATCGCCTTTTAATGATTCACTAATGGAGAACACAAGGAAAATCCACGTATTTAATGCTTAACATTGCAAAGAAAATTTCTATATTCTTATTAAACTAGATTTGATTTGCTTAGAGTGAACAGGTTCTCTAGTGCACGTAAGTCAATGTCCTTCTGGCACCGGACTAATGTCCTTCTGGCGCTGGACTAGTGTCCTTCTGGCACCGAACTTATGTCCTTCTGGCGCTGGACTAGTGTCCTTCTGGCACCGGACTAATGCCCTTCTGGCGCTGGACTAGTGTCCTTCTGGCACCGGACTAATGTCCTTCTGGCGCTGGACTATGTCCTTCTAGCACCGGACTAATGTCCTTCTGGTACTGGACTAATGTCCTTCTGGCGTTGGACTAATGTCCTTCTGGTACCGGACTAATCAATTAAGTCTATGCATTTTGTGAGCGTTCATAAATGTATTATTTCACATACTCTTTATTTATTCACTGTTTAACATAATCTCTTGCTTAAATGAGCGATTGATCACTTGACTACAATTTATAATTTAACCCTGATTGATCGCACAACCCTGAATGGAGGCTTAACCCTGACAATCACTACCCTGTTGAAACGCTACTCAGAATGATCGCTTACCCTTGAATGATCACTTAACCACGATTGTTCGATCAACCAGAGTTGATAGCTGAAGCCTCATTGGTGGTTAAACTATTCATTTCTTATTGGAATTAATTCTAAAAAAAAAAAATCACCATGATGGCATACCAGCAGAAAAGACATTAAATGTGCAGAATTAGCAGCTAAACAACGGAGATTTTTAAATTGTGAGTCAAGAGTTGCTAATGAACGAAATGATCATTAGGAAACCCCAAATGCTCATTACCCGTGAGGTAATTGTTTACAATTCATTTAGTGTTGACCGGCTATTAAATGTCATCGTTTCATGGATACAGGACATTAATGAAATGTAAGTTACTTAAATGGTTTACTTACTTTCTTCATGGTAAAATTGTAGAGACGGAGTCAAGATATATTTGTATATTAGTCCACGCTTGATCACAACACCTTCTGTTGTCAGGTGCAAGTCTCTCTCACACACAAGTAATCCATTAACGTAACATGTACTTTGGGGCTCGAATTCTCGACTTTTCAGTGTACAGGACACCAAACAGAGGTGCTACGTCGGTGGAGGCGCAGGTGCTAATGATCGAGAGCATGTTGCTGCGTGCTGTAGTCATGCTGGCAGGGTTGCGGGTGGCAGTCGCGCCACACGGAAATTGACGCCTGGTACTCGCGGGAATTTCACGTGTCCTTCGAAATTCATGCCAGAACCATCGCTCGGTGAGTTTTTTTGCCCATGCTGTAAATGGGGCCTGCTTATGACCACTTTGTAAGGAGCCACCCTGGACCGAGATGTAAGTTGGTATTGCTTCGGTCGAAAAAATAAACGAATTGTAAATTTGGATGCGACAGAAGCCCACAAGGGAAGAGATTGATGAAAACATGAAATTTGACGTATTGGCTGTAACTCAAGGTAGTGGATATCATATAGAGTCTAAGTAAATGCTATGATAACAACTACAAGACATATTAAAAATGGTAACAGAACAGCAGTCTCAGGCATAATAGAGTTTAGACGATACACAACCTCGCAAAGCATAGGATGAGGACCGGGTATACCGGAGATCAAATCAAGACGCAGTTGTCCCGAGATCAAAGTCAACCCAATACAATTGAATACGTGATTTTGTTCATTTGATTTGATTCATCTCTTCAGAAGCAAAGCTTCCATCGAAAGTTTTAAAATGAAATTGAAATCAGAAAAATAGTTGTTATTCCCGTACCACTTGATACGAAAAAATCTAAAAACTGCTGCAGACTCCTCTCATAGGCATCATAGGTACTGTCGCACTGCAGAGCAAAAATGGTATTAGTGCCGATGATACAATTTTCCAGCTATTTTTCTGTAATGTGGGGAGCTGAAATGAAACTTTCGCAGACTGTTTGAGTCGTGTTGCTATTATTACCCAGTGAACTACGCCTCTAATCGGTCAGCGCTACCTCGTTAACGCTAACCAGTGCAATAACATTCCCAACTGTGCACATCAAACTATTAACGAACTAAACTGCACATAGAGTGGAAGCTTGAGTGGTTACCCTTTCAAAAAATGCATGGAAACTTTCTCACAATAAATTTTCTTCATGACTAAAAAATACGTCATTTCACTATAGCAGACGCATTATATAATGATCTTGTAACACGTCCGACGACGCTTGACGGTTATCATCGTCAGGGTAACTGGGCGTCGTAATTGTGCCTGAGTAACTCGAGGGGTATCATTGCAACAGGCCTTACGATTACTCCGTAAACAGCCGACGATGCCCGCCGTAGGTTATGCAAATACATGAAAACTTTGACCAACCCACGAAATAAGACAGTTATGCCTCAACAACAATGACGATTGTCTAACCCACGAAACAATACAGTTACGCCTCAACAATAAGGACGAAGGTCTAACCCACGAAACAATACACTTACGCCTCAACAATAAGGACGAAGGAATAACCCACAAAACAATACAGTTACGCCTCAACAATAAGGACGAAGGGCTAACCCACGAAATAATACAGTTACGCCTCAACAATAAGGACGAAGGTCTAACCCACGAAATAATACAGTTACGCCTCAACAATATAAGTGCTCTCTGCTCACCTCGAGGTGTCGGCTCGTCATATTGGTGTAGGATTTATCATCTGTTTTTTCTTCTCTGGGCTATTGGGTTCTAGATTGCTGCCCTTAGTACACATTTTAGATAGGCGGGTACCTTTCGGAGTATTGTATGCATTACTTTAAAACCTATCCATGTAAACAAAACTTTGTTTTTTAGACATCAGCGAGCTTTTTCTTGACGCTAATTTTTAAATTATAGTTTCATGTTTATGACCTCGAATATTTTCAGTTTTTTTCTTACAGGCGCCGACATTCCCATCCACTATATTCCCGCAGATATCCGAAATATACATAATTCTCCCAGCACTCAAACGTTTGAAAAATGATTATCTCTCTTCATGTTTAATTTCCAACAATTTTGAAACAAAGTCAGATATACAATTGATTTTATTGTACAATTTTACACTTCTTATACTTGATACCGTTTTATTATCCCATTTGATAATTCGGTTTCCTTAAACTTTATCAGGTTTTTCTTCAGATGATATCTCCTCGTTATCACTGTCACACGTTTCAATATCACTGGTACTGTTGTCCATTCCACTTAATGTATCCCATTTTTTTATGATTTACAAAATTTAATTGCGTTCACACTGAAAAGACATCGTGTGACCACCCTAACCCCACACAACACTAATCGGCATATCAAAAAACAAACTTATCAATACTCAAACTGAGCCTCATAGCAGTGCATTTGTTTATGTTGATTGGTTGAATATTGCCCTTGAATGTAGCTTGAATGTAACAGATGTCCTGTGTCTGTCTCTAATTGATATCAATTGATAATGATTAAATGCGGCGAACTCTCTAAGATGACGAAGCATTCACGCTCCTTAATTCGTTTGGTATATTTTTTACAAAATATGTACTCACAAGTTTCAGAGTTGTTTTGATTTGTTCTCTGAAGGGTGCCTGAGCTCACATTCCTTCAGTTCTGTTCACGGCTTAGAATTTTGTCCGACGACGGTAACTGCTGTTGTTGTTGTTGTTGTTGACGGATTGACCTCAGCCATCGTTGCTCTGCTCACTCGCTGCATTTCGTAATTTTTATTATATCGTTTTGCTCAATCTGTTTGTAAAATAATCTGTTTGTAAAACAATCTGTTTGTAAAACAATCTGTTTGTAAAACAATCTGTTTGTAAAACAATCTGTTTGTAGAACAATCTGTTTGTAAAAAAATCTGTTTGTAAAACAATCTGTTTGTAAAACAATCTGTTTGTAGAACAATCTGTTTGTAAAACAATCTGTTTGTAAAACAATCTGTTTGTAAAACAATCTGTTCGTAAAACTTTGAAATGACAAATCAATGGACAACCAAAATAAATTGTAACTTATTAGAAGCCTTGCTTCCGTGTCCTGTAGCGCTAAAACTGCACAAAAAAAGTCAACTAGTCGTGACATCATTAATAAAATTAGCAGTCATTAAATAATAAGTTAGGGAAGACTGGATACCGCGACGCGCGTCTTCGTGTGCACAGATGCGGTGAAATCTCCATTATAACCCACCTGCCGTGGACCGCACCCAGTAACAGAAAAGCGTGCTAATACTGCAAAGCCGACATCAACGTCAATTCAGACAGCGTCATCGTCACTCGCTTGAACGCTGCGCACGCACAATCGCAATACCTTCCCACGGTTTTGAATCTGGTAGAGAAGTACAAAGAAATTCGACGTAAGTCGTGACGTTATAATCAAACGTAGCATAATTTTTAAATAATAAAGAAAGAAACCAAAAAACAATGTATATCTGTACACATGAAAAATCTCGTATCACATCAATAAGGTTATAATTCAGAATGGCAAGGTAAGATATTCCGGCATTAATATCTTGTCAAGAACATCACTCGAACGGGATGATATAATATGCAACAGCGTGAAGTGGATAGATTGCAAGACGCAGTGATTGAGATTGAATAACTGGTTGCAACATATTATTATAACTTCTTAATATGCTCGCATTTAGCGTCTACACGTCTTGTATAAACAATCTAGCAGTAATTCGAACAATATGTAAATCACCTCAATTTTCGCTAACCTGCATACAACGGTTGATAGACATTAGATATGACAAGCGCAGGTCAATTATATCCTGAACAATGTTTGCAGAGTTCCTCATCAAACATAAATTAAGAATTATCATTGTTATGCACAATATTATATTTTTTCGAATCTTTGAAAAAGTTGTTAAGTTGCCAACAGCCGATTCCTTCGAGAACCAACGAGGGAGCTATGTTTCAGTCTCCCCTTTGTGTGTGTGTGTTGTTAGGACAAAAGAATTTACTCGCTCCCCGGCCATTTGGTTTCATATCATCATCCACCTCATCCCACAACGTCAAGACAAAGAACAGTGTGACGCCAATTTCCACACTCCTCAGGACTCCGTCGCCAGACTACTACCACAATTTAAGTCCGCCAAATTTTATGCATTTTGGTCACAATAAACAACTTGACAACTCACCCAGCGTTCATGTGGGCTTCTATTCCCATAACTCGTTCTTGTGCACCTAAAATCAAATTTAACAAAAAACTTCTGATTAATCACGCCTTCCAGTCAATACCTGAGAGAAGGCCCAATAGTCCCTCAAGACTTCGTCCGACCTCAGAGAATAAATTGAACTCATCGTGCAATTTCTTAGGAAACCCCTTTTCCAACTTTTTAGTGAAACTTCCGACGTATTTTATTTTATTAGTTGTAGACAAAACGGAGCGCAAACACAAATTAACAAGATGGAGACGCGCTACAAATCCACTCACAACAATTCGATACTTTGTATAACTTACTTCCAATTATTTGCACGCAATAGTTAGCAGCGTGCAGAGCTTTAGTAACAGTCGACTCCTCACGTGGCTTCTTCTTAGGCACCAGTCAAATCGGGCGCTTTTCTTTAAACAGAAATTACTATTTATTCCTGATCAAAAAAATGTATGCTCCTTAGTGATTTAAATTACTGACACTTTATTTACTGGATCTAATTTTAAGTACAGTACAAAATTAAAACTTGAACTGTGGTGCCTACCCAGGTGCAGTCGAATACCATGGGGTAGTTGCTTCGTGCTAACAGGTTACGTTATGTTGCGTGAATCTGGATATATATGCTAGTTATGTTACGAACCCATTGTTGGAACCTTTCCTACCCAACCTAGCTTATTGGCGCTTGTTTGAAACGCGCGGGGAAGAAGTACGTGTTTCTAAACCTCGAGGCTAACGTACGTATTATTTTAAGGTACTTAGTTCTAACCCGCTGGTCAAAAATATGTGTTTTCTAGATAGGGCACGATTTCTAAAGTGTCAATGAAAAAATCTTGGACGGCATATTCACTTCTTATGCCTGATGCATCGTCTATCATACGGTGGAAATGTAGCTAAAATCAAATCCAATATATCATATGACACACAACTGCATCACAATAACCGCTACGGTTACCGATCCACTGTTATATATTTCAATGTGGAATACATTTCTCATCAAAAATAATTTTTTCAATTTTGGTAAAAGTCATGGTTATGTAGGTACCGTTGCATACAATGTGGTAGTCAATACATAAGGCATAGGGATTGGAGATGACGTCACAGGATAATAATAAATTGCGCCCTAGAAACCTACTCTTGCCATGCGGGTTAGAAACCCATAGTTCTGCTCGAGAATTGAAAACACAAGCCCTTTAATGTGCACTAGACATTGAAACTTTCACCACTTCGTTCTTCTAGGCTAGTGTTAGTGTTAGACAATCTGTTATTACTTTTTCAGAAAACAACCTGTATAGAAAAATGTTTGAAAAATATTTCAAGAAACCTCAGTTTCTTGACCCGGATGGCTTGAGTCTTACTCAGTGGAATTGAATCAATTTGCCACGCTGCCGCGTTCAAAGTCAAAAGCGGAATTTGACCGCTGATCCAAGTAATTTAATCATCACGTGAATGAGCAAAATTCATATATTTTTAGGAAGCCAAACTATTATATAACAATATCCACCAGTTTCTATAGAAGTATGCCAGCTCGGAGAGCTTGCGCTGAATAAATTAGATTAAAATAGAGTAAAGAAACAAAACGAGCACGAGTGCTCATGACGAGTTGTTTTCTTGAAAGAAGTGAAATAAGAGTATGGAATAGTCATAGAGGGCTTAGAAATTCACGCACACATACAGAAAAAGGAAGGTTGTAAGGACAGAAATGAGAAGGATCACCACTACTGTCACAACTGTTTCTACCACCGGCTTCAGGCGGCTTCAGGCGGTCGCATCTCAGACGGTTGAGCAGAGACGGACCCGCCCATTCGCTCAGCGGACTCATACTTTTCCTCGAGCGCATGCCTATCGTTTTGCCCCAGAGGTTGGGACAGACGGACTCCAACTAGGTATTGAGTCTACTTCAAAAGGACCACGTGGGAATTAAATTTTGACAAATGTGGGCAGATTTAGTAGGAGCACCACATCCAGTTGCCGGGTAGTAGTCCTCCCCCATGTGTTCAGAAGATTAGGTCTTCTGTACGCCATTGGTTCCTTTAAGGCGGTCGCTCTTGAAGGAGAGACGTCGGAGTGACATCTCCTAGGAATGAGTTGCTCGTGGCAACTCCTGAGTTTAGTCAAAAGAAACACGAGTATTTTAAATTTTGAAAAACTTATTATTGCAAGATTTTGTCCATGTTTTGTGGTTCACCAGTTGGTGTTTTGGTAAATGAATAATAAGTGAATATAATTAATTAGTGGTTACTCAAAAAAAAAAAAAAAAAA
>SDVV010035388.1:0-11066 GCA_016164225.1 Gammarus roeselii
ACGATAGCGTCCCTACACACGCAGTTAAGCGCTGTCAGCCGATCATCATTAGATCGGTGAATATTGACGATAGCGTCCCTACACACGCAGTTAAGCGCTGTCAGCCGATCATCATTAGATCGGTGAATATTGACGATAGCGTCCCTACACACGCAGTTAAGCGCTGTCAGCCGATCATCATTATGATCGAACGTCGCAAAAGTCAACCATCGCGAACTCTCCCGCACTATTCAGTCTGTTCTTCACATGTGTTCTTTTGAAGAAGATGACGAGCTGCATGAGGGTATGGTCTTGCATGTATGGTTCATTAATGACGTCTAGCCAGGTGACAGCAAGCCATCAGAAATGGGGAAACAACTCCAGATCAGCATTCAGCGGTGAGGTTTAATTGACTAACACAGTAAGTAGCTTAGTAATGAAAGCAATTGAACTCGGGGTTGAACAGAAAAATGATATGCATTCATGCAAAAACCGTCTTGGGCGACAAGTTCGTAAGAATTGGTACCTATGACTGAGATAGAGCCAGCTCACATCTGTCATTAATAATCAGTGTTAATACGAGGTAATCTATAAACATTTGAGTGAATATGGTTTGCGATCACCAGATGATATTGTTCCAAATACATGAAAATCATTATTAATTAACAGGATTTAGTTCATATGGTTAGGTTAGATGCTGTTTATTTGCGTTTCTGCGAATAAAACATAAATTTTATTCTTGATTTCTGTAAGGATTAGCATTCAAAACTCAATTTAAACTCAATAATTGGTGATTTAACAGAGCCCTCAGCATCCAACCAGTTCGGTGGCCGAGTGAGCAGCGAGTCAGCCGCTCCTCACAATAGACTTCCTTTGGAAGATGAAGATTGTCGATTCGAGCCTACCTGATCTCTTGTGAGCCAATCTGGCCGTCTTTAATAGCCAACGATCAGCCCCCAAACGCCATCGATCAGAAAGGTTACCAGCGCAAGTTGGGGAAAAAGAGACGCAGCTGGTTGTGCGACTAAAGTAAGATAAATGTCCTCGACTATGAGTCAGAATGGCTCAGCTTTGCTGATACTCAAACAATACAGTGATAAGAGACTGATCATCTCTACGTTGCACCCAATTCAGTACGTGTCCTCCGCCACTTTCACTGGTAAGCGATTATTCCGGTAGGGACAAACACCTCTTGTGGAAAAAGATTGTGCGTGGAAGCAAGTATGCCAGGAAACTTGACAACATCATTGGCCTGTTCACATCATCCCCTTACTTCGTGATCCCATTTCATGGTTTACCCGTACAAATAGGAAATTGGTGGTATTCATCAGCATTCATCATCACATACGTCTATTTAACATATCAGTCATCAAACAAATGAATACGACATACAAGTTCTACCATTATTATCTGGGTTCCCCATTACCCTAACACACCCGCTGTGCTGAGACACAAAGCAGTAACAGTCAAAGCGATCTGAACTCAAAATATTGTGAAGCTAATGAATAATAATAATCGGTGGTCACGACGGTCAAAAGAAAAGTGAAGTAATTGTGCCAGTCTTTACCTCAGCTCTACGGGCTCTGGTGATCCAGTACTTGGTTGTAAGCCTCCTGCTTGGGATGGATACCCTCCAACGATCGCCCTCCTCCGGGGTCAACGCCTCACAGCTCGATGATACTGCGCAGTTAAGAACAGCCTCCACTTCGCGTCTAATCAGTTTGTAGGCGCTGATGGACTACCACAGTGTTACCGATATCAGTGCTTTATGTTCAATGGAGGCCACTGTCCCCCAACATGCACCTTTATAGGGTCATTCAATGTTATACTCTTATCTCATAGAAAGGCCAATAATTTGAAGATTTGACTGTGAGAAAATAATGCTGCTGCTGCTTACGTCTTGAGAACTGATTACCCAAAAAATACCGATGGTGCACGATAGTGCACGATGGTGTACGATGGTGCACGATGGTGCACGATGGTGCACCATGGTACACGATGGTGCAAGATAACGCACGATGGTGTATGATGGTGCACGGTGGTGTATGATGGTGCACGATGGTGCACGATGGTGCACGATAGTGCACGATGGTGCACGATGGTGCACGATGGTGCACGATGGTGCACGATGGTGCACGATGATGCACGAAGGCGCACGATGGTGCACGATGGTGCACGATGGTGCTCGAAGGTGCACGAAGGTGCACGAATGTGCACGATGGTGCACGATGATGCAAGATGATGCACGATGGTGCACGATGATGCACGATTGCGCACGATGATGTAAGATGAAGGGGTACTCGGCTATTTTCGAAAACTGAAATATGGTGTACATTTGATATATTGATCGCCACACAGTGCATGCCACACCATACCTGCCATACAGTGCCCGCGACACCATGCCTGCCATACAGTGCCCAACACACCCTGCCTACCACGCAGTGCCTACTACACCCGGCCTGTCACACAGTGCCATCCACACCGTGCCTACCATACAGTGCCCACCACAACCTGCCTGCCACACAGTGCACGATGATGCACGATTGCGCACGATGATGTAAGATGAAGGAGTACTCGGCTATTTTCGAAAACTGAAATATGGTGTACATTTGATGTATTGATCGCCACACAGTGCATGCCACACCATACCTGCCATACAGTGCCCGCGACACCATGCCTGCCATACAGTGCCCAACACACCCTGCCTACCACGCAGTGCCTACTACACCCGGCCTGTCACACAGTGCCATCCACACCGTGCCTACCATACAGTGCCCACCACAACCTGCCTGCCACACAGTGCACGATGATGCACGATTGCGCACGATGATGTAAGATGAAGGAGTACTCGGCTATTTTCGAAAACTGAAATATGGTGTACATTTGATGTATTGATCGCCACACAGTGCATGCCACACCATACCTGCCATACAGTGCCCGCGACACCATGCCTGCCATACAGTGCCCAACACACCCTGCCTACCACGCAGTGCCTACTACACCCGGCCTGTCACACAGTGCCATCCACACCGTGCCTACCATACAGTGCCCACCACAACCTGCCTGCCACACAGTGCCTACAATGCCTGTTACACAGTGCCCGCCACACCATGACTGCCATACAGTGCCCGCCACACCCTACTTGTCACACCATTCCTGCCGCGCCATACCTGCCGCACCATACCTGCCACACAGTGTTCGCCACACCATGCACTCCACATATATTGCTCGCCAGACCATGCCTGCCACACAGTGTTTGCACTCCATGCACGCTACATAGTGCTTGGCGCACCATGCCTGCCGTACAGTGCTCGCCACTCCATGAATGACATACAATGTCCTCCAAACGGGGCCTGCTGCACAGTGTTTACCTAACAGCGCCTGCCACACAGTGTCCGGTCGGCAGTGTGCCCATCATACAGTACCAGTCACGAAGTGCTCTCCACAGCGAGCCCGCCACATAGGGTCCGCCATACAGAGATACAGAGCTCTCTAAACAAGGCCGGCCGCCCAGAGTTCACCAAACAGCGCCTGCCACTTAGTCTCCGCACGGTAGTGCATGCCACAGACGGTCCGTCACACAGTGCCGCAACACAGTGCCTGTTCTAGTGCTCGCCAGGCAGTACATGCCACACAGTTCATGCAATACAATGTTCATCACGCAGTGGTCGCCACACAGCACCCGTCACACATGGTTATTCTCACAGTGCCCCCAACAGAGTGCCGCCACTCAGGGCCCCAACATATAGTGCTAGTTACAAAGTGCCCGTTCCACAGTACTCACCACACAGTGCCTGCCACACAGCGCTGCCACACAGTGTTTGCTACACAGTGACCTCAACACAGTGCCTGTCACACATCATCAGCTAACAGTGTCATTCTAGAAGATGAGGAGGAGAATGGATTCAAAGAATGATGGCATGTGCCACGGTGTGCTTTCCAAAGCTTGAAACCAAAACGTCCACCTCCGGAGGCTGGCACTGCTCTCTGGAAGGCATCAATCGAGGCAACCGTTTAACGAGCGCACGATGATGATTTTTGGAACTGTTTTAGACCCAGTGACGAAACGATTATAATGGTTTAATTATGAATGATAATTGTTAGCTGCCCGTACATGACTCCTTTTGCTTCTAAACCATTTCCACACATTTCATATTTCACCAGTAATCTCGCCTAGAACCAGCAGTTCACTGCCGCATAATTGGGAGGCTCTAATCTGGAGTACAGTGTTATCTGATATTAATAATACGTTTCTCAACGCTCATTGTTCGACTTACATGTATTTGGGGCAAGCGCGTATGTCAGATAGAGGCATGCGATGTACACTCGCCATCTATCGTTGAGGTGGGCTTCCCTGGCCCGCTACCAACAACTGTTCGTTCCCACGATCCATTTTCCTAGAGCCAATTCCGATACTGGTTTTCCCGAGGCGTTCGACAGGTGTGATTTGTATGTGATAACCAATAGCTTGAAATGGAGTTAGAATAGAGGTTAATGCATGTTTCCTTGAGTTCCAAGACCAAATTGAATTTGAATGAAAATCATTAGTGATGTACACTAGAGTAAGCCCTGGTGCGATACTTTGTGGTAGTGTGTCCTTTGTGGAGTAAGCCCTGGTGCGATACTTTGTAGTAGTGTGTCCTTTGTGGAGTAAGCCCTGGTGCGATACTTTGTAGTGGTGTGTCCTTTATAATTGTAATTTGTGGTCAGAAACCGTTTGTCGATTTGATTTGATGTTGCCTCATTTCCGTTTGTCGAATAGTACTAATTTTTTGTCAATATTTGTGAATTCTAAAACCTTTAATTAGAGCCGTCGGACTGGGATTGACAAGGACAAATATCTAATTCCATTCACATCGAAAATGTATACATGCTAAAACTTTTGGATACGGAGAGAAATTGATGTATTAGGATTTTAAAAGTTCGATAAAATTAAACCAATGGCAGGGATGATCGGAATGCACTGCCGACCTAGCTATTCTTATAACATGTTTGCAGGAAAATGATAGTCTGTCTGGAAATTTTCAGTAACGAATGAACCTCTTCATGCTACTGTTTGATGTTCTTGGAAATGCGAGACCGATTATCAGTTCAGGCAAAGTTTAACTGGTCGTTTATCTTAGCGGCATGTTGTGTTTTCCTAAGTAAAAATCACTGATATCGAATAAATGTTCATAAATTCTTTTCTTTTCTATGTTGAAGAAGAGGAACGTAATTGTCTTCGGTACTTTAGAACAATGTTCGACCTCCACATCTTGAATAAAACTAGAATGTTCTGCAGACAGCATTCTACGAACACTAATAATACAACTTATCGACTAGTAGGAGAACCAACCACCCAACACAACACAGCGACTAGTAGGAGACCCAACAACCCAACACAACACATCGACTAGTAGGAAACCCAACCACCCAACACAACACATAGACTAGTAGGAGACCCAACCACCCAACACAACACATCGACTAGTAGGAGACCCAACTACACATTACAACACATCGACTAGTAGGAGACCCAACGACCCAACACAACACATCGACTAGTAGGAGACCCAACAACCTAACACAACACATCGACTAGTAGGAGACCCAACCCTGCAACACAACTCGTGGACGGATACACCGACAGTACTGACGCGAGCAGTCGCGTCCTCATTCGAAGTGTGTTCTGAACTGCTCAAACACTTGTTCAAACAGAGCGTCGAGCCCTTGAGGTGACACGCGAAAAGCACACCATTGACTACCAATGAGAAAAAAAAAATCAACCGGTTCGATGATGGACTCAAATGATATTTTCTGTCATGATTAATAATGATTATGCAATTCAAAACATCAGTGGTAGAAGTTGTTTTCGGTAGACCATCGAAAGTTAAATAATATCGACCAAACTCGCCACAGTCGGCCTTGCTGAACTATCCATCAGAGTTTATTGGATGTGATTTTTTTATGACTGCAATGTTGAGCTAAATCGTTCGTGCTAAGGTGGATTTGATTAATCAAAACCGTTAATTCGATTTATGTTAACTTTTTTATGTGCGATGAAAATGCGAGGCATCGAAATTCAAGTCTACTGGGGAATATGGCAAAGGAATGGTGTGGAGATTAGCAGGGGAGCGGGATGGTGAATTTCAAGAGGACACTATGGAGATTGGCCAAGGAACGGCATGGAGATTGGCCAGGGAACGGCATGGAGATTGCCAGAGGAACGGCATGGAGATTGACAAAAGAAACGGCATGGAGATTGGCCAGGGAACGGCATGGAGATTGGCACGAGAACGGCATGGAGATTGGCAAGGGAACGGCATGAAGATTGGCAAGGGAACGGCATGGAGATTGGCAAGGGAAGGGCATGGAGGTTGCCTGGTTGACTGATTCATCAGTAATTTTGGTACGAAGAACGTCTTACCCTAGCGTAGATAGCTTGCGCACAATGAACAATATTGGCCCCTACTGTACATAGCGTGACCATGTAATGCCTGCGCCTACTGTAAATAGTGTGACCATGTACTGTTATCCCCTACTGCAAATGGCATGTCCATGTACTGTCAGCTCCTACTGTAAATAGCTTGTCCATGTACTTTTAGCCACTGCTGTAAATTGTGTGAACATGTATTGTCAGCTGCTACTGTAAATAGCGTGACCATGTAATGTCAGCCCCTACTGTAAATAGCGTGACAATGTAATGTCAGGTCATACTATAAATATCGTGAACATGTATTGTCAGGTCATACTATAAATATCGTGACCATGTAATAACAACTCCTACTGTAAATAGCATGACCATATACCGTTAGCGACTACTGTAAATAGCGTGTCCATGTACTGTTAGCCACTACTGTAAATAGCGTGACCATGAACTGTCAGCTCCTACTGTAAATAGTGTGACCATGTACTGTTATCCCCTAATGCAAATAGCGTGACCATGTACTCTCAGCGCCTACTGTAAATAGTGTGACCGTGTACTGTTATCCCCACTGTAAATAGCGTTTCCATGTACTGTCAGCCGCTACTGTAAATAGTGTGACCATGTACTGTCAGCCCCTACTGTAAATAGCGTGGCCGAGTACTGTCAGCCTTTACAGCAAATAGCGTGGACGAGTACTGTCAGCCTTTACAACGAATAGCGTGGCCAAGTACTGTCAGCCTTTACAGCAAATAGCGTAGCCTAGTACTGCCACGCTGTCGTTGCTCGTCTGTATCCATATAATAGGGAGGAATTGCAAACAGGTTAGCTGTGAGGAACCTACTTTGGTATGGCGGATGCAGTCCTATTCTTAAGCAGCGACCGCGAATTGAACACGAATTGTTTCAATGATCATGATGGAAACAAAGAAGCCTTGATGAGCAATGTATATTGAAAGAGGTTGAAACATTCAGTCATGTTTGTATGACTCGACAAGCGTGATAGACTTCCGTCTTCCAGATTAGATATTCTGGATATGACCATAAGATTGTTTTTCAAAAATCAGCATTGGTCCGGCATCGGCAACAATAATGCAGCACTGTGTCAGTGAGGGTCCACAGGACCCCATAGATGCTCCATGGACATCGTATCTCTGTTTTCTAAGCACCTCCTCCAGACAATTCTGATGATCATTCCGAGCACTCTAACAAGACTGTGGCTGCTGCTTTTGTTCTTTCGATAAACTCAGTACTGTTCATGACTTGAACTAGCTCTGTTACGCTGTTTTGGGTGATTCAAGACGCTGTTCAAACTTTGGCTGGTTGTATTACTAATTTTGAGACACTGAAGACGCTTTTCAGACTTTGGCTGGTGGTATTATTTATTTTGAGACACCAAAGACGATGTTCAGACTTTGAATAGGGATATTTTTTTTAGGATATTGAGACGATGTGCAGACTCTGGCTGGTCATAGTAACATTTAATGGACAAAGAAGACCCTGTTTAGATTTTAAATATTATTGTTATTATTTTTGGGACGATCAAGACGCAATACAGACTTTGGAAGGTGTCATTATCTTTTTTTGGCTACTCAGACGCTGTTCAGACGTTGCAGGCGGTATCAACTTGTTTGGGAGACTCAGGATGTTGTTCAGAATAATCCGATTCCATTACTCTATCGGAAAATCAAATGATTTATTTGAGTAGTCGCCCTACAGTCATCATAGATGCTCACCTGTTCTCTTAACACCAGAGGCCACAAAGGAACGCGACGGCGTACACGTTCTGTTGCGTTCAGAAGTGAATGACGATAATGTGTCACTAATGAGGAATGTTTCGCTAATACGGAATGTGTCGCTAATGAGGAATGTGTCACTAATGCGGAATGTGTCGCTAATACGGAATGTGTCGCTAATGAGGAATGTGTCACCAATGCGGAATGTGTCACTAATGCGGAATGTTTCGCTAATACGGAATGTGTCGCTAATGAGGAATGGGTCACTAATGCGGAATGTGTCACTAATGCGGAATGTGTCGCTAATACGGAATGTGTCGCTAATGAGGAATGTGTCACTAATGAGTAATGTGTTACAAATGGGGAGTAAAATCTTTCGGTCATTTTTTTTGGGAAGTGTGATTAATAGTTAGTGTTAAAATAGGTCGAAAATAGTTACAACTGTGTTCAGTGAAATAAAGGAAAAATTATTCAGTAAGAAAACGTGACGGGCATTAGGCAGTATTTCGAAAGAAGGTTCGAACAGCCTACCTGCAGCAAATGACCAGGACAAGAGCAGCGCTGTGGATGGGCCTGTCGTGGCTCATGACCGCCCAGGCGCTGTTTCATGTAAGAAGAACTGGGGAAGTAGACCTTTTTGATTTTAATACTATACACATGTTGTGAGATGATTTGGCTTAGGCGTGACAAAATCGTATTTTCTAGCGAATTGCACGACTTTCTCCATCTTGGCAGTGTTGTCGAGTCGCTTTATTATTTGTCATCTTTTCATATTGTCAGCTGCTGATATTGTCAGCTTTTGGTATTGTCATCTTTTTATATTGTCATCTTTTGATATCCATTAACTGCTTCAGTCAAGAATGTCCACCATATATGATGCACATGAATTATTGTTCAAACCACTTTAGTGATAGCTTAATGCCCTAGGCATCACGGCTGATGCCAACGAGATGGTGATTTTTTTATTTATAAATAGTCAGATTACTTTATACAAGGGACTATTTACTGTTGCATGTACCCCTGCGAGTTTGATGTATAGATGAATAAAATATAAAAGAAAATATTCAGTAGATACTGAAGTCTATTTTATAGTGAATTAAAGAGTTCCAGAAGTAATTTTCGACTGGTGTTCATAATAAAATTGTTATCAATCATTAAAGTGCTGTATACTGTGGAATCACTTCTATTCAGGTACGCTACTTACACATGTTTTAAATAAACTTGCTGATACTATTCCATTACTCGCTGATATTTCCCGAGATAATAGTGCATTGCCTTGATATTTAATAAATACACGTAGGACTCGTGTTACATGTCCTGACCTTGACTGTTGATGCTTATTGTTTCAAAATAAAATGAGGTAAATTTAGTTAGAGAAAAAAATCTATTCCCACTTCGTTTGACAGTTCGCCTAATGTTTATTCTTTGCATATATATTTGTTGTGCCACAGTTGGATGCCAAGCGCCCTGCATATGTTGGGCAATGATCATGTCCAAGAAGAGTGGTGTAGTGCTCAGCGCCCTGCATATGTTGGGCAATAATCATGTCCACGAAGAGTGGTGTAGTGCTCAGCGCCTTGCATATGTTGGCAATGATCATGTCCACGAAGAGTTTACAAGTGTTTACAAGTGTAGGAAGACAACAACAGGCCTATTGGCCCAAACTAGGTTGCCTTTTGATAGCAAGAGGGTTAGTTCTGTAGTAGAACGTCTAGAGGCCTATTGACCCAAACTAAGTTGCCTTTTGATAGGAAGAGGATTAGTTCTGAAGTAGAACATTGAAGAGAGCTTCGTGTGCCATTTCTGTTTTCATGTTAACAACAGAAAATGGAACGG
The DNA here is from genome assembly GCA_016164225.1 of Gammarus roeselii. NCBI lineage: Eukaryota > Metazoa > Arthropoda > Malacostraca > Amphipoda > Gammaridae > Gammarus > Gammarus roeselii. The sequence goes on from SDVV010035388.1 coordinate 9,954, forward strand.
TTTAGTTATTTATCGGCGATTTATGTAGAACCTATCGAGTTGCGACTTGAACGTTTCGATTGTATTGCTGTTCACAACCTCCGCTGGAAGTTTGTTCCACTCTTCGACAACTCTATACGTGAAGAAATTGCGCGTGATGTCGAGTGAGAAACGTTTTCCAACGATTTTGTATCCATTGTTCCTCATCACTCCATTTGTATCTAGAGTGAAAAAGCTCGCTCGGTCGACATTTTCCCTACCCTTTATAATCTTCCACACTTCTATCATGTCGCCTCTGACGCGACGTTTCTCCAGCGAATAAAGATTGAGTACTCGAAGCCTGTCTTCGTACGATTTATTCCGCAGCGAGGGGATGAGTTTGGTAGCTCCACGTTGAACCTTCTCAAGTTAAATAACGTCTTTTCTAAGGAATGGAGACCAAAATTGAACGGCATACTCGAGATGCGGTCTAACGAATGCATTGAATAACTTGAGCATACTGTGTTGGTTTTTGTACGAGATAGTGCGAGATATCATACCTAGCATTTTGTTGCCCTTCTTATCCGCATCGTTACATTGCTTGCTGTTTTTCAAGTCGTTACTAATAATGACACCTAAATCTCTCTCTAAGGTGACGGGAATGAGTTTCTTTCCAGGCATTGAATATTCGTGTTTGAGATTATGAGGACCTATGTGCATAACTTTGCATTTGTCTACATTAAATTTCATTTGCCACTTTTCTGACCAATCAACAATTTTGTTCAAATCCAGTTGGATCTGCTGACACTCTAGTTCAGTTTGCACTTTTCCTCCGATCTTAGTATCGTCTGCAAACTTGCTAATGTTTGAGAGTACGTTGCTATCGAGATCGTTAATGAATATTATAAAGAGAAATGGCCCTAACACGGATCCTTGAGGCACGCCGCTTGTAGCATTACCCCAGGGGGAGGAAGCTCCGTTAAGTACAACTCGCTGCCGTCTGTCCGTAGGACAGCATTTTATCCATTTGTTGAGCTCGCCTCGAATACCGATGCTATGCAATTTACTAATTAGGCGCTTGTGTGGGACTTCATCAAAGGCCTTTTGAAAGTCAAGGTAAATGATATCGATTGGAGATTTTGTGTCGTGGATTTC
>SDVV010035389.1:0-11066 GCA_016164225.1 Gammarus roeselii
ATATATAGTTGGGGTACATGCGGCCAAAGCGTCCCAGCTTTTCGAAATTCGAAATATCCTCTGCTTCCACACTCCTGTGAGCGCTGGTAGACGATCTTTCCCATGTTAAATGTCGGTCTAATATGACGGCAACACAGTTCTTTACTCCAAGCAGCAGTTGTTTGCAGGCGTCGCGTCATGGGACGAGACGCCTCTCAGTTAATTGCACATTAAAGTAAAACTATTCCAGTAGTATAGTGACGATTCGTGCATTGACCTCTAACCTAGGCGTTACCTGGCAATTGTGGATGAAACATCATTTATTTTGTACCCTACATTACAGGCTGTCATGATCATTTTAAACCAAAGTACCATCATTTCCTTGTACCATGCGTCCAAGTTCTTGTGACGGAATCAATTTGTGAGTAATGCGATGATTGTTGAAAGCGGTTTTGAAATAAATTTTCGACAGGCTTTAACCAAAGACCGTAGAGTTATGAAAATGGGACACTTCCTTGTTTGGTAAAATTCTTATAAAAAATGATGGCGCCATCTCATAGTCGTGTGTCTATCCGTTCATCAGCAAAAGGCTCTGACGTCTCTTGCGAAGTACCTTAGCAGATTGGCAGCTTAACACACGGCTACGCGATGGCGTTAATCGTAAAGTTTTGGTTTCACAATCAGACTTTGCAATATCCAATCATCACTATTCCAAGACCTTCATTCAAGTTTCATAAATTGATATAGATTTGGCGAGTAATTAATTGAATGCAATTTAATTATTTGAATGCAACACGACGGGACGACAAAGAACTGAGACGACAGAGCACCTTCCTATTTGCCTTCCGCTACTTGAATTCTCTTTATGTTTTACGTTACTATCGCTGAGCTAATCTCTTTCTTCTTGAGAGCGCAATAACACATTATGAATTGGAAATCATTTTTGACCGTGTCGTGTCGCGGTTTCACTCCTCTCCTGTCTCATGAGCCGGCTTCTGCCACGGGTGGTCACATGACCACGTGTTGTTTTCTGTCGCTCATGGCATGGCAGTTTCAGGCTGCCTCTCGTTGTTGCAATATTCAGCTCTGCGGTGGTTAAGGGATGAAGTAGATATTATATGTGTTCGTGTGCTCTATAACAAGGACTGTGGTGGTGGGGGGATCAAGTAGATATTAGATGTGTTCGTGTGCTCTATAACAAGGACTGTGGTGGTGGGGGATTAAGTAGATATTATATGTGTTCGTGAGCTCTATAACAAGGGCTGTAGTGGTGGGGGGATGAAGTGATTATTATATGAGTTCGTGTTCTCTATATCAAGGACTGTGGTGGTGGGGGGATGAAATAGATATTTTATGAGTTCTGTGCTCTATAACAAGGACTGTGGTGGTGGGGGGATGAAGTAGATATTTTATGAGTTCGTTTGCTCTATAACAAGGACTGTGGTGGTGAAAGGATGGAGTAGATATTATATGTGTTCGTGTGCTCTTTAACAAGGACTGTGGTGGTGGGGGGTTGAGGTAGATTTTATATGTGTTCGTGTGCTCCATAACAAGGACTCTGGTGGTGGGGGGATGAAGTAGATATTATGTGTGCTCGTGTGCTCTATAACAAGGACTGTGGTAGTGAGGGGATGAGGTAGATTTATACGGGTTCGTGCGCTCTATAACAAGGACTGTGGTGGGGGACATGGGTTAGGTTGGGGACTATTCTCTGAGGCATTTTCGTGAGCCATCTTTATTTATCCGTTTTCGCTCTTTGCATTTGCAATTTGGTTGAACTCTTTCAATTGTTTCGCCATCATGTGTGTGGTCATGTGTATGGTCATGTGTATGGTCATGTGTGTGGTCTATTGTTGAGTGATTATTTGGATACAGCATCTCGCTGACTTGACCTACGCTTCCACACCGACAAAACCATTAATATATTGTGTGTTTCGGTCCATGTTAGGATCATCATAATAATGAACTGCAAAATACGTATTGTTGCAGCTAAAACATTGGAAAAATCTATGGATTTTTTGTGTCGTTGCCGTTTCAGGGGGCGGAACTCTGGTGTAGGGTTGCCGGGAGGGAAGGGAGAAGGATATGTGGTACTTTGAATCTGCCTGTTTGTTATCTGTCCCGGAAGTCCTTGATTAGTTCCTGTGGTCTCCTGCCGACTAGGCTCTTCCATATCCACCCGCTAGGCTGTTGTTATTATTTGTACACTTTTAATCAGCATAGTACGAACTTATTTGTGAATCATGACATATTTTATCAAGCCGTACCATTCAAACCAAACTAGAGTACTCGTGTTATTTATTACTTTTCCATTATTTGCCTCCTTGCACTCAATATCTGCTCACTAAGGCTTATATTAAATATTTATTTTTCCCCTTAATTTGATAACATTTTCCCAGCACTTATAATATGGACTCGGACAGCATTATTTATCATTATTTATTTCTGTTTTGTTTCCATTTAACACTTGTTTAATGCTCGCCAACAGACGGAGGATACACACGTCCAATCGCGGTGGTGTGTGAAGGCAAACACTGATAGGATACACACGTCCAATCGCGGTGGTGTGTGAAGGCAGACACTAATGAGATATGAGTTATTGTTAACATAATTATCGATCAACGTCACCATCTTTCCCCCATAATTAGTTAGATGAGCACACTGCCTTTTACCTCGTAGTTGTAGGAAACTGTTTAACTATCAGCCCATTTTGAATGGTTCAATGAAATGCTGTCTTGTGAACATAGAATCTGTCATGTTAACTTCAATTAAATCAAAATTTGTTACTCGTGTGCCAAACAATACGGGAATAAATGTAATATAAATTTCCGTCTCAATTTCATCAATAAAGGTCAGGGTGAACATTATTTTGTCATGATTATTTAGACGACAGCAAACCTAACTTATTTTCTTTGATTCTCTTAATCAATATTTCAATGTGACGCTTCTGTTGCTATGACATATTGAAGAATTGAGCATAGAGAGTATCTTCCAACAATATCCATTGATTGCTGGGATGTAAATGAGAATATATGTTCTACCCTCACTTATAATTTAATATTAGGTATATTTAAGTAATAAATGAAATCCAGAACATGTAGTCTCGGGGCCGGGGAAGGCATGGTATATATAATCTCTTGTTTTGTTACATTTATTTTACAAGGTAAATCCAAGTTGTGAAAATAAACGTTTATTATGGTAATTTAAACATCCTCCTCACTTCAATCATTTTGAGCTCTGCCTCCTAGTCTATTCAGTGCTTTCATTTATCTATAGATTTCACGTCATCTATTGCAAAACACTGTCCTCATTTACAGGGTATCGCAGGAAAATATAATCTATGTGGAACGTCATTTTCTTTTATGTGCGATCAAAGAAGCGACAGTGACTAATGAGACCCCCCTCTCCGTTCACCCACCCCTCCCCCTCTACCTCCGAGGGAGGAATAGGAATGTTTGAAATGTTGCTCGCGACCTCCGTGGAGTTCTAACAACTGCTACGTAACATGATCAAACGTGACAGAGAAATGGTAGATTCTTTGTGCTAAGGATACATATTAGCAGATATGGAAGGTATGGAGGGAATTAGAATGCAGGGGGAGATTGTAAGGGAGACATGTACAGGATTATTGTGTCCTGCGTGATTCCGATATTGTTTATTTATCTGAAAGTGCTTTTGTTAAAGTAGTTAATTGAGCTGGTGTTCTACATCCTGAAATGGGTTATTGCATCGTGTTTTTGTTATACATCAACATAGAACCTAACCCAAGGTTGGGTCAAGCAAGCAACCTTGTATGATATTATGTAGTTTGCTCTGCGCGTTGCCCGCTCTATTCAGAAATCGTTCAATTGGCCAACGAATAAATTGTTATCGTGTACCAATTATTACTGTCTCTGCTCTCTGGCACGTCATATCCTGTTTACTGCAGGATCCTCAATTTTTTATCCCGTCAATTGAACGTTTGAGATGTAAAGTGGAATACTAACATGTCTGCCCTGGCAAGTACAGCCAAAGTGTTGGCTGACGTTGGCCCACTCTGTATCGTAGACGTTCAAACCAGTTTAACTATGTCCTCAATTTAAGTTTGCTGTATCAGATAGAAATAAAGTCAATTCCGTGTTCAATTAATATTAATTTTCGAGCACTGATCTAACTCAAGTGAAGACCGCCATTACTTTATTTATTTGCATAGCTTATTAATTAGGAATGGTCGAGGGGCTTTTCTTTGCAATGGTAAGCAACGACTTCTACTAAGCCCATTCAGCCCTCATCAATACCATCCCAGAATGGACTCTAAGCAATCGTGCTTTATCGTCTTGACAGATCGGCCCCTGCTTTTAAAAGACGAAAGTTGTCCACCGATGGGAAAAAGACTTTCTGCGAGCAGAACAGGGGAAAAAGTGCTTCCAGCAGGAGAGCAAGCTCCTGCTACCAGTTAAATAAATTTTGCAAGCATGCGAACCAACCTTGCTGGCCGGGAAACATGTTCAAGTTAGCATGCAAAATAACAAACTCCAATTAGCAGAAGTGAAAACTTTTCCTTGCAGAGGAGCAAACTCCTTCTAACAAGGGAGCAAATTCTGTTAGCGGGGTACAAATCCCGCTAACAGGGTAACAAATCTTGCTATTCAGGATCGAGTGCAAGCAGCCTTCTTGACTCAAGAAAGATGATGAATGGAGACGAGAGCTCTTGAAACGATCGGAGAGTAGGCCTACCTCGAAATCCTTTTCAAAATAATATTCTATGGACGCATCAGGAAAGATGCTTTTCACGACAAAATCCATAGGGAAAAAATATGCTAGGAACGCTTCAGGAAGAATGCCATGGACGACAAAATCCATTGGATTTTTTTGCCATGAACACATCAGAAAGGATGAATTCAACAGCGAAATCATTGGAAAAAGAATCCGATATGAAAGCATCAGGAAGAAAGTTTTCGACGACACGATCATTGCAAGATCGGAAGATATCAACCTTGCTACAGCACTGAAATTGGACGTGAAACAGCAAGGAAAATATGTTAATAATTGTTTTTCTGTGAAGCAACACAAATTAAATTTTCCTCATCTATTTAAAATTCACAAATATTCGTATTCATGCATGAATTTTTCATTTATGAACTGTACTACAGTGAATATTATCTTGTGCCTATATTGGATTCAAGGTTAGAAAATTTATTATTTGGTTGTTATGAAACATGCCCTTTGCAATGGATAAATTGTATTTCACACGTACAGTTGAGACAAAAAAATCGTCATAGACTAAATATTCACAGAATTATTAAACGCTGATTGCCTTATTTATATTTAAACTTTAAAAATACTGTTAGATGAATCCGTATCTTTTTCAAATATTGAACGTTAGCTTGACACACTGCAATATCCTTTACATATATAGTTACGACTCGATATCCTATCTAGAGAGTAGGAAAAGAAGTTGAAGCGGATAAAGGACTTGTAATAAAATCCCCAAACATACAGCGAGACGTTCGTAAGATTACGAATAATTGTTTACTGTTCATAAATTGTTTGCGCGAAGATTCGTATTTGATCCAACAATCAGGTAAAGGTTGTACAGAAGTGAATGGCACCAACAGAGCACCACACAACAACAACTCTATACAAGTTTATCTTGTTACTCATAATGGGTGTACAGGCACCAACTGGTGTTGGTATCTGCTGCACCAGCAAGCGGCCATCAATGTAAAGCATCACCAGCACGACAGCACTCGCTAATAACAACTTCTCAGGATACACAGAAAAGGGCCATCAATGTAAAGCATCAACAGCACGACAGCACTCGCTAATAACAACTTTTCAGGATACACAGAAAAGGGCCATCAATGTAAAGCATCACCAGCACGACAGCACTCGCTAATAACAACTTCTCAGGATACACAGAAAAGGGCCATCAATGTAAAGCATCACCAGCACGACAGCACTCGCTAATAACAACTTCTCAGGATACACAGAAAAGGGTCATCAATGTAAAGCATCACCAGCACGACAGCACTCGCTAATAACAACTTCTCAGGATACACAGAAAAGGGAGGCAATTATGTCTGTGCAGTGACCAGAAGAAAATAGCGCACGCGTTAGACGCCTCTTCGGAATGAGTTTTGTCGCGCACGAGTTAGACGCCTACAACAATGAGTTTTGTCGCTATTGTGCTTGGAGGGAGTCCAGGGTTCCCCACGCTCCCGTTTATGCCTCACTGCCGGGCGAACGTTTCCCAGCTTCGCACTATTTTTTCCATAAGTGCTGAACTAACCTCATGCGAGTGCGTAGCCAATTTAACCCATTCGGTACGGATCAGGAATCTTCTTATCAGTTTCAAATTTTGGAATTAGCAAACGAAGCCTCCCATCGCTCAGTCAGGCTGAAATGCAATTTGTGTTTTAGTCTTCTTGAGGTAAATAAAAGAATGATCGTGTTTCTTGGCAGTGTGCAAGAGTGGATTGCAGACACGCGTCACACGCGCTGTATCAAACTCAAACGTATACATTGATGTAAGATAGCCGTATACGATGCGATGGGAATCACAATAATATTAGTTACATATCCTTTATCAAGATTTACGACTTGTATGCATGATTAAATAGATATAAACATTTATGAGTTGATACAAGTTTGTCATATTTCAAATCACAAAACAGTCCCGTGAGCCCCTTTTATTGATACTGAAAGCATATTATTGTTTTTTATAGCCGTTTTAGGACTTGACGAGGACCGAGGACGGAGAACGCTTTCGCCAGGGTCGTAGCGAAGGGGGAGGGGACCGAGGACGGAGAACGCTTTCGCCAGGGTCGTAGCGAAGGGGGAGGGGACCGAGGACGGAGAACGCTTTCGCCAGGGTCGTAGCGAAGGGGGAGGGGACCGAGGACGTAGAACGCTTTCGCCAGGGTCGTAGCGAAGGGGGAGGAGACCGAGGACGGAGAACGCTTTCGCCAGGGTCGTAGCGAAGGGGGAGGGGACCGAGGACGGAGAACGCTTTTGCCAGGGTCGTAGCGAAGGGGGAGGAGACCGAGGACGGAGAACGCTTTCGCCAGGGTCGTAGCGAAGGGGGAGGGGACCGAGGACGGCTAAAGCTTTCGCCAGGGTCGTAGCGAAGGGGGGGGGGGCGAAGACGGAACCGGAAAAACTATCAAGACTTTTCTCACGTAGAAGTGAACTTTATTTGAAAATTTGTTACGGTATTATAACTGGACAGTCCTTCTTATTGGGTGATATCAATTAATTTTCAAATGTGTTCAAATATCGAACGAACATTTATAATCGGAGATTTCACTTAACCCTTGATCATAATTGAATTTTCTTTGCTATTGTGCATTGTCATGCTGAAGGCTGTATGACTGGATGACTGGATGACTGGATGACTGGATGACTAGATGACTAAATGGCAGGATGACTGAATGATTGAATGACTAAATAACTGAATGACGGAATGACGGAATGACTGAATGACTGGATAACTGAATGACTGGATGCCTAAATGACTGAATGACTGAATGACTGAATGAGTGAATGACTGAATGACTGAATGACTGAATGACTGAATGACTGAATGACTAAATGACTGAATGACTGAATGACTGAATGACTGAATGACTGAATGACTGAATGATTGAATGACTGAATGACTGAATGACTGAATGACTAAATGACTAAATGACTGAATGACTGAATGACTAAATGATTGAATAACTGAATAACTGAATAACTGAATGATTGAATTACTGAATGACTAAACGACGGAATGACTGGATGACTGAATGAACGGATGACTAGATGATCGGATGACTGGATGTGCCTGAAGAATTTTCCTCATCAGGGTCATTATCAAGCCAGTGTTGTTCCGGGCAAACAAGATGAATCCCAACTGGGTGCTCCGTGCTTAAAGGCCTTCCAACTGGGTGCTTCGTGCTTGAAGGCCTTCCAATTAAATCCATAATTTCCCTCATACAGCAATGGATTTTCTTATCTAAGTCTAACACATGAAACTCAATTATCTTTGTATCTTTGGAATGTGCGCCCTCTTCTCCTCTGATATGCAGCATTACGCGACTACAAAACATAATATCGTACTTCTTTCCAAGCAAATAACAATCAACTATCATCTTCGTCTTAATTGTCGACTCAAACGTGATTGATAGGACGCGGTTATTCTGGCTTCTTGCTACCCTCACCTCCGGCAACCCTGCAGAGCCTGTCTTATCGTGTGATAGAGGACGGAACATGTGTACGTGATTTCCTGATTTGATAACTCAGTCCTCTGTAGACCAAGATAGTGTATCTAAATACAGAATCTAGGTAGAGTATATGAAAACAGTCTCTATATAAAGTTTCTGAAACAGTATCTACATAAAGAATCTCGATACAGTGTCTATATATTGAATCTAATTGTTGTGTTTAAATACAGTATCTAAATGGAGTCATAAATTCCAGTATCTAGATAAGGTATCTAAATGCATTATTTAGATATAGTTTCTTAATACAGTACCAATTACTGTCCCAATCCAATTACTTTGCCCACATTCACCTTTTGACGATCGGATGAATATTTGGATAATGTCCAACACTGACTCCATGACAAATAATTTTCCTTACAACATCTTCTTTCGGAAAATATGGGTTACTGCATGGTATCAGTTCTACCCTTTCACCCTCCTATACCCTCATATACCCTCATATACCCTCATATACCCTCCTATATCCTATGAGACCCTCATCACGTAGGTGCTTTCTTCCTATACCATCATATAGCCTCCAATACCCTACTAGACCATCATCACGCTTGTGACGTTGGTGCATGGCATCAACCCTGCTCCTGTGCCCTCATAGGCCCTCATATCGTCTCCTCTACCCTTCTGGACCATCATCACGCTTGTGACGTTGGTGCAAGGCATCAACCCTGCTCCGTGCCCTCATAGGCCCTCATATCGCCTCCTATACTCAACTGGGCCATCATCACGCTTGTGACGTTGGTGGAAGGCATCAACCCTGCTCCTGTGCCCTCATAAGCCCTCATATCGCCTCATATACTCTACTGGGCCATCATCACGCTTGTGACGTTGGTGCAATTCATCAATCCTGCTCCTGTGCTCCCATAGGCCCTCATATCGCCTCATATACCCTACTGGACCATCATCACGCTTGTGACGTTGGTGCAAGGCATCAACCCTGCTCCTGTGCCCTCATAGGCCCTCATATCGCCTCCTATACCATACTGGACTATCATCACGCTTGTGACGTTGGTGGAAGGTATCAACCCTGCTCCTGTGCCCTCATAGGCCCTCATATCGCCTCCTATACCCTACTAGGCCATCATTACGCTTGCGGCAAAGCTGGAAAACATCAGTTAAGCTCATTCCTTCATATTCCTCAATGAGAGGCATCATTCCTCGACCCCAAAGCGGCACCTGGAAACCCTCTGCCGTTAAACGCAACGAGCTTCCCTTAGCTTACATTGCAGACGGCAACATTGCCTGGCGATACAAACTGGTCATGAATATTCGTTTGTTTTCTTAATCCTGTATTGCAGGCCTTTGAGCTCAGGGGAAGAAACAGCAAGCCTAACGAAACACCTGAACGTGATCATACTAGTCATGGGCTGTGAATATGAGTAAAGTGCTGGTACACTCTCTGCATGCATAGACCTGAAACTGTACAGGTCATGGGCTGTGAATGGGAGTAAAGTGCGGGTATACTCTATGCGTGCATAGACCTGAAGCTGCACTTGTCATGGGCTGTGAATGGGAGAAAAGTGCGGGGATACTCTCTGCGTGCATAGACCTGAAGCTTTACTGGTCATGGGCTGTGAATGGGAGTAAAGTGCGGGTATACTCTCTGCGTGCATAGACCTGAAACTGTACTGGTCATGGGCTGTGAATGGGAGTAAAGTGCGGGTACATTCTCTGCATGCATAGACCTGAAACTGGCTTACGTCAGAGTGAATGACTTATACTAAGTTGGATGAACTTTGAAGTTGTACGTCAGAGTGAATGACTTATCCTAAGTTGGATGAACTTTGAAGTTGTACGTCAGAGTGAATGACTTACACTTAGTTGAATGAACTTTAAAGTTGTACGTCAGAGTGAATGACTTACACTAAGTTGGATGAACTTTAAAGTTGTACGTCAGAGTGAATGACTTATACTAAGTTGGATGAACTTTAAAGTTGTACGTCAGAGTGAATGACTTAAACTAAGTTGGATGAACTTTAAAGTTGTACGTCAGAGTGAATGACTTATACTAAGTTGGATGAACTTTCAAGTTGTACGTCAGAGTGAATGACTTACACTAAGTTGGATGAATTTTAAAGTTGTACGTCAGAGTGAATGACTTAAACTAAGTTGGATGAACTTTAAAGTTGTACGTCAGAGTGAAGGACTTTTACTAAATTAGATTTTACCTTTAAGGCTGTACGTCAGAGTGAATAAATTAGACTAAGTTGCATTTGAACTTTATGTCTTTACGTCATAGTAAATGACTTATACTAAGTTACATTTGAAACTCAAGTCTTCACGCCAGTGTGAATTACCCCTACAAGCTGGATTTGAACTTTAAGGATGTACGTCAGAGTGAATGACTTGTATTCACGAAAAGACTCGTGGTATTCTTGGGTTCCACAAAGTATGCCACAAAATATAATACCCCTTATATACAGTACTGGAAAAATTATTATGGATTTTTGAGATTTCCGGTATTTTTACATAAGAAGGTGAAATAAACACAATTTATGTAATGATAGATGATTTATTTCGTATTATTTATGCAGAACGAGTATTTCAGTAGTAAATTTGATCTCCTTTAGCAGGTTTCTAGTGATATCTGGCAATAATTAGCTGTCGGTCTATGGCAATGATCAATTCCATCACGTGGTCCACATGCTGCAGCCCACGTTTCGCTCAGTTCTAGTTCAGCTGTGGTCGGTGTAAGGTGTTTTTTGTGTTCTGATGACTTTCTAAGTGAATCTATGATGTAGTCGTTTAATTTTCATGTAGTAAATTTCATTTGAGGTGTAAATAATGTCTTTTTTCAATTCCAGGTCGAGATGGGTAAAGGGAAAGATATTAGTCCCCATAAAA
>SDVV010035390.1:0-11066 GCA_016164225.1 Gammarus roeselii
TTGACATGACAGCATCAGAGGTTGACGTGACAGCATCAGAGGTTGACATGACAGCATCAGAGGTTGACATGACAGCATCAGAGGTTGATATGACAGCATCAGAGGTTGACATGACAGCATCAGAGGTTGACATGACAGCATCAGAGGTTGACATGACAGCATCAGAGGTTGATATGACAGCATCAGAGGTTGATATGACAGCATCAGAGGTTGACATGACAGCATCAGAGGTTGACATGACAGCATCAGAGGTTGACATGACAGCATCAGAGGTTGATATGACAGCACAAAGCGTTCAGAACCTCTTGCGGGGTTGCGAGAGGGGCATCCATTTATCCACGAGTTCTTCTCCCACTCGGGGATAATCTCCCCATCCACTAACTTTTGTCTGAATAAATTGCAATGGAATCTCGATTATTTATTCCCTATTTAATGCCAGTCAAGGACGCAACCTGATCTTTATGACCAATGAATGACAACAGCATCGGGTCAGGTCCAGTCCCATTCAGACACGGGCCAGCATTTGAAAGGAGATTTTTTTTAAGTACCAGTAAAATGCCATTATCTCACGAAGACCTCCTCGTCTCATCTACCAGGGGCCATTGCCTCACCAGGACTACCTCACCGCATCTTCCAGGGGCCATCGTCTCGCCAGGACCACCTCGCCTCATCTATCAGGGGCCATTGCCTCACCAGGACCCCCTCGCCTCATCTACCAAGGGCCATCGGCTCATCAAGACTACCTCAACGCATCATCCAGGGGCCATCGTTTCACCATGACCACCTCACCTCATCTACCAGGGGCCATCGTCTCACCAGGACCACCTCGCCTCACCTACCTGAGACCATCGTCTCACCAGGACCACCTCGCCTCATCTACCTGAGGCCATCGTAACACTAGGACCACCTTGCCTCATCTACCTGAGACCATCGTCTCACCAGGACCACCTCGCCTCATATACCAGGAGCCATCGTCTCACCAGGACTACCTCAACGCATCTTCCAGGGGCCATCGTTTCACCAGGACCACCTCACCTTATCTACCAGGGGCCATCGTCTCACCAGGACCACCTCGCCTCATCTACCTGAGACCATCGTCTCACCAGGACCACCTCGCCTCATCTACCTGAGATCATCGTAATACTAGGACCACCTTGCTTCATCTACCTGAGACCATCGTCTCACCAGGACCACCTCGCCTCATCTACCTGAGACCATCGTAACACTAGGACCACCTTGCCTCGCCTACCTGAGACCATCGTCTCACCAGGACCACCTCGCCTCATCTACCAGGAGCCATCGTCTCACCAGGACCACCTCGCCTCATCTACCTGAGACCATCGTCTCGTCAGGACCATCTCGCCTCATCTACCTGAGACCATCGTCTCCCCAGGACCACCTCGCCTCATCTACCTGAGACCATCGTCTCATCTGTAGATAGCGACCACCACCGGTCGCTATCTACAGGAGCCATCTTCTAACCAGAAGCACCTTTTCATTCTACCAAGAGCCACCATCTTGCCAGAAGTACCACTTTCCATCTACCAGGAGCCATCACTTCTACAGAAGCCCTTCTCTCTCTCTACCAGAGGCCATCACCTCACTAGAGCCTCTCCATTCCAACCAGGGGCCATCGCCTCAACAGTTATACCCCCCCCCCCCGTACACCAGAGGCCATCACCTCACCAGAAGCACCTTTCTCCAACTATCAGGGGCAGCACCTCAGTGAAAATACATTTCCCATCTACCATGAGTCATCATCTCACCAGAAGCACCTCTCTCCGTCAACCAGTGGTCATCATCTCACCAGGGTCCTTCATATTCAAGGGTCCATCACCTCAGTAAAGGTAACTCTAGTCTTCGGTCCTCAGGTATCATGTCTTGTATCTCCTTATAATCCTTCTGTAACGCCGCAACGTTTTCTCTGGCCTCCACAAACTCCGTTTCTTCCATGCCTTCTCCAAGGTACCAGAAGACGAATGCTCGCTTCTTGAACATCTTGTCGTACTTAAGAGCCACGAGATCCCAGTCTGCCCCTGCCGAGGTGGTGTTCGAGATCTGGCAGACCGAGCGAGTCACGTTGGTCAGTCCTAAGCCAGGGACGGTTATCACGGGCTGGTAGTTGATGCCCACCTGAAAAAAGCAGAAATCTAAACAAAATTACAATTCAGGAAGATGAGTTACAGAAGAGGCTGTGGTGTCCAGAAGATGGATTGCATTTGAAAATTCAAGGTAACTGTCACCGGTAAAACAAAGACCTCTCTTTTTTCCAGTGTTTTTATTATATCTGTTCGCTACTATAATTATAATTGAGCAACGGGTTTAAATTTACCTCACAGCTGCCTGTTCACCCCACAGATCATTGTTCTTAGTCCCAGCTCCCTGTTCACCCCCCAGTTTCGTGTTCCCCCACAGATCCTTGTTTACCTCACAGTTCACTGTACATGCCACATCTCCGTGTTTACCCACAACTAACTGCCCCCCCCCCTGATCCCGGTTCACCTCACAACTTTCTGTTCACCCCACAGCTCCTTGATCCACAGCATCCTGTTCAACACGCAGCTGATCGTTCAACCCATAGAGACCTGTTCACCGTATACAGCTGCTCCTTGTTCCTTCTGCAGATGCCAGTTCACCCACAGCTACCGGTTCACCCCCAGCTCCCTGTTCACCCAACAGCTACTGGTTCACCCCACAGCTTCCTGTTCACTCATGAAGTCACTAGTCACCCAGTTCACCCATGAAGTCCCTAGACTCAACCCTGCTCCCCCACGCTCACCTTAAAACCTGTCGGTGTCCAGCTCACAAACCGAACCGCTCGCCGGCTGATCACCTTCTTGATGGCCCTGGTCACCTCTCCCGGGCTCACCTGGCCCCGGTACATAAGCGAACAGGCCATGAACACGGAGGCGGGAGGAGGGGAGACGGCCGGGGGAGGTGAAGGGAGGAAAGAGGTGCTAGGGGGTCTGAGTATGTCGGTGGTGTCGTCCTCCAGAGTGTCGGGCTGGAAAGCCCTACGGTTCAGCTGAGGAGGGGGCACTAAGCCCTGGAAGCACATCTTGGTGATCTCCATCGTAGATAACTGAAGGGCAGGAGAATGAATGTCAGAGTTGGTTTACTAAAATTGGCAGGGAACATAGTCAGGTTAATTTTACGCAAGAGTCAGTTCCATATCTCCTGTAACTCAGTGCAATTTCATTATATTTTCCCTGTACTTGCTTCTCATTAGAAACGATATTTGTATACATGTTTTTTCCTTCGTAAAGGGCTGTTTTTATCTCTTATATGACGTACGCAGCGCCGTGTTGGGAGGGGGTATCAGTCACCATGCTGTATTGATATGGAGCAGGCATAAACCAGTGTTGAAGTGCGGTCCTCAAAGTGGTACAGTGCAGCACTCACCGTGTTATAGTGCAGCACTTACCGTGTTGTAGTGCAGTACTCACCGTGGTATAATGCAGCACATACCGTGTTGTAGTGCAGCACTCACCGTGGTATAGTGCAGCACTCACCGTGGTATAATGCAGCACTCACCGTGGTATAATGCAGCACTCACCGTGGTGTATTGCAGCACTCACCGTGGTATAATGCAGCACTAGCCGTGATGTATTGCAGCACTCACCATGCTATAATGCAGCACTCACCGTAGCGTATTGCAGCACTCACTTGGTATAGTGCAGCACTCACTTGGTATAGTGCAGCACTTACTGTGTTGT
Organism: Gammarus roeselii; assembly: GCA_016164225.1. NCBI lineage: Eukaryota > Metazoa > Arthropoda > Malacostraca > Amphipoda > Gammaridae > Gammarus > Gammarus roeselii. The sequence goes on from SDVV010035390.1 coordinate 3,717, forward strand.
AGTGCAGCCCACACCGTGTTATAGTGCAGCACTCACCGTGTTGGGGTACAGCACTCACACTGGTGTAATGCAGCACTATCAGTGCGCAGCACTCGCCATGCTGCAGCAGTACTCACTATGTTGTAGGGCACGTGTTCTTTGTGCACGAGGGGCGCGTAGCTCGTGTGCAGGAAGTGAAGTCGTGGGAAGGGCACGAGGTTTGTGCAGATCTCAACCAGGTCCATGTTGAGGGCGCCTTGGAACCTGTTCGTTAGAGTCACGTGAACACCAGCAGCGTGTAGGTTGAGGGGACGTGTTCACCAGCAGCGCGTAGAGCGAGGGGACGTGTTCACCACCAGCGTGTTGTTCGAGAGACGTGTTCACCAGCAGCGTGTAGGATGAGGGGACGTGTTCACCAGCAGCGTGTAGAGCGAGGGGACGTATTCCCCAGCAGCGTGTAGAGCGAGGGGACGTGTTCACCAGCATCATGTTTACGCGAGAGGACGTGTTCACCAGTAGCGTGTTGTGTGAGGGGACGTGTTCACCATCAGCGTGTTGTGGAAGGGACGTGTTCACCATCAGCGTGTTGTGGAAGGGATGTGTTTATCATCAGCGTGTTGTGCAAGAGGACGTGTTCACCATCAGCGTGTTGTGCGAGAGGACGTGTTCACCATCAGCGTGTTGTTTAAGGGACGTGTTTATTATCAACGTGACGGCGATGGAACAGCGCAAGAGCAAGGAAGAGAAAGATGGAGGATAATTCAGTTTCCAAACCAATCACGTATAACAAGTGAATAATCTCAAAAGAATATTTAAAGTTCGACCTTATTTATAAAAATTAGGATGAAAAAAATGCCATCTACCGCATACTTCCCCATACAAGCTCACCTATGAAACCTAATCAGCTTTCTATGTTTAATAAACTAGATGAGGCCGTTCAAATTGGCATCGAAAATTAGAGCAGAGTTGAAGACTAGTCACCTCGCCCACTCATCTAAGGATGCGGTGATCGACGACTCCAACTACCCACCAACTAAAGGAAGTCGGAGTCTAACGACACCACTTGCCCACCTACTTGAGGACGTCGGTAACTTACGACACCACCTGACCACCCACATTAGGGAGACGGAAGCCGACGACACTACCTGCCCACTCACCTGAGTGACCAGATGACCAGCCACACCACCTGTGCGCCCACCTGAGGGCGCTGGTAACCGACAACACCAGCTACCCATCCACATAAGGAAGCAGATGTCAGACGACCCCACTTGCCCACCCACAAGAGGGAGCCGGCGACCGACGATTTGTAAACACTAGACACCACCTGTCCACCTACCTAAAGGAGCCGGTGATAGACGACACCATCTGCCCACCCAACTGATGGAGCTGGCGACCGATGAGACCACCTGCCTACTCCTCGGAGGGAGCTGGTGACAGAACCGTTAACCGAAAACACCACCTACCCAAACAGCTGGGGAACCGATGACGGACGACACTAAGTGCCCACCAGAATGATCTTATGACGGAAGACACCACCTGTTTCCCTCCTACCGCCTGAGGGAGCCGGTGACTGATAACACCAGCTGCCCACCCACCGAGGAAGCCGGTGGCCGATGACACCTTCTGGCCACCCACCTTTGAGAGCCTGTGACAACAGCATCACTTTCCAACCCATCCGAGAGGGCCGGTGACCACAGCATCACTTGCAAACCCATCCGAGAGGGCCGGTGACCACAGCATCACTTGCAAACCCATTCGAGAGGGCCGGTGACGGACGATGACGGACGACTGATGACACCAATTGTCCTACCAACTGAGAAAACCTGTATCAGACGACACCATTTGTCCACACACTAATTGAGCTTGTGACGAACACCTGCCCACCTAGAATGTGGCATCTGCCACACCTCGTACGCCCCCCAACTAATGGATTGCCAAATTTCTTCTGTCTCTGCCAGTACTTTGCGTAGCAGTCCCTCAAATATGGAATACAAGACATTGCGCTGTTAGTTTTGTCAAACGGCAGAGGAAACCAAACAACTGAAAGCGCAAATCAGTCCCGCCTCCGATGGCTTATCCAAAACAGAGACAGTCTCATTCAATGGCTTATCCATGACATAGACAGTCAACACGGATACCCAATTGCTAGCTGTTGAATTAAAATGGGAAAAGGTGCTGAAACAATTTCACAATTTTAAATATCTGATAAGCAGCGAATTAGCAGCAGTCAAAGAAACTGTCGAGGTGAGCCAAAATCAAGTGAAAAAACTCCAAGTGCACCTAGACTTCCAATTCGCAATGAAGCTTTCGGCTCTAGACGCTGAGAAAAACGATCGTATTAAGCCGATAGAAAACTCAGTCAAAGATAGCGAGGCACTGTACTCAACTGTATTTAATAGGAGGCAGCCACGCTGTGACAATGCAACACACGTTGGACCACAATCCCACCACTTTGACCCAATACACGTAACCGATTCGATGTATTGCCCGATGAAATGGACTCTCAGAATACAGAGGAAATTATTGTGATTGGTGATTATATTGTCACCTCCTTCAAATCAAATCAGCAAAAAGGGAGAAATCAACTAAAAATACTCGGCAAAGCTGATTTGAAAATTGATGAGGTCGAAGGCATAATCGCAAAGGAAAGTATACATTCATCTAAGCGAATTATAATACAAGTCGGAGCTATGGACGTGTCGCAGACGGAATCGACATGGAAAAGGTAGGAAGCCATGCTAAACACATCAAATCTTCACTCACGAACCTCCATGTCACTGGCATCCTACCCCATTCGAACCAAAGTTGATACAAGTTAAGCAAGATGATTTTACTTAACAATTGCCTAGCAACTTTCTGCAAAGCCCAGAAAATCTCTTTCTTGGATCATTGGGATACGATGATCGACCCAAAGTAAAATAGCTTTAATAGAATCCCCAACAAGGCTCGCATTAACACGTATGAACTTGATGCCATCGAAAACATCCTTAAAACCATCGGCACTGGACTTGTCAACGAAAATAAGTCAAAAAACGTACACGCTATCATTCCAACAACTCCGCCAGCAGTGCCCGACGAAACGACACAGCGACCTCCGCCCGTTTCAACACGAGATACACAACAAATACAAGTGCCCATCAAAACCCCACCACAGGTCCTAGCAAAAAAAGTTCCTGTCATCAATCTAGTCCTAGTTAGAGGCAGTAGTCGCAGCTCCGCTAGTGCAACCCGTGTAAACGAAAACGAAAGCCTTGGCTCCGACACAAGACCTCAGAGTAGAGGCAAAATAAGTCTAGCAAAGCAAGTCAATGTGACTAACGGTATTTTCAAATATTACTACGTAAACGCTAAAAGTCTCAGAGACAAAATCGAAGAATTAGGTATTCTTGCATTGAATGAAAGTATCGACATAATAGCAATCACAGAATCGTATATGAAATTGAGCACCAGGCATTATTTAGGTGAATTTACTCTTCCCGGCTACTCACTATTACACAGAGATAGACAAGACCGAGAGGGCGGAGAAGTGCTGTTTCTCATGAAAAACACTCTGCAAGTATTAGAAGTCACCATTCTAAACAACAGGCACGACATAGTATCAATCCAAGTAGTCGGTAAACATATAAAAGCCAGGTTGCAGATGATATCAATTTTTACAACGCCCTCATCGCTGTTGTCACAACACATCACAGTATTGTGCTTGGCGACTTCAATATCCCCGACATTGAATGGGAATCAGACGAAGGCACTGCCACCGGCCAACGTCTGATTGATTTTGCAGACGATAAGTTGGACCCAAATGATGAAGACACCTACAAGAGGTAGCAACTTTCTTGATCTCCTATTTAGTGCAAGCGACTCTCGTGTCACGAACGTCGAAGGAGGCGAACCACTCGGATCTAGTGACCACAACTGTATCCGTTTTTTGATAGAGCTCAAGTTGAAAACATCAACAAACTGCTAAAAAGTCCCTAACTTCAGATTATCTTATTATGATGGCTTAAGAGAGTCAATGGTGTCAGCAAATATAACCCTCGGTTATGATGTCAATCAATCGCTTGACTATTTCTTGACGGCACTTAAAAATATAGAAACATGAGCATATCCCGCGCAGGAACAGGCGAACAGCAGTCTATCAGCCCAAGTACTGGGAAGGAGAATTGTAACGCCTTCATTCAAGAAAGAAAGCAAAGCATTCGATAGATCAGAGACATACACATGACAACGTGGCAAAAAATGAATACAAAATTAGCAAACTAGATCTAAAGAGGGTCCTGAAACGTAAAAAGAAAGCTTATGAAAATGAAATTGCTGCCAATGCCAAAACTAATCTGAAACAATTTTTTAGTTATATTTCGAGCAAAGAAAATTCAAAATCTGTAATAAGTCCTCTCGAGAACGATGTTGGAGAGCTAGAAACAGACGACACCAAAATAAGTGTGCTACTTAATGAATATTTTTGCTCTGTATTTACGTTAGAGAATCAGGATATTCCTAATCCTGAGGATATCATATCAGCAAAACGAATTGAAGTCCTCACCCCAGTGAACTTTTCCCCGCCGAAGTTTTTAAATATGTAAATAAATTGAAAGTCACCAAATCTCCAGGTCCAGACCAAATTCATCCCAGAATTCTAAAAGAGACTAGAAACGAAATCGCCGAACATTTATCAAACATTTTCACCCAGTCTCTCACAAATGGCACCTGCCCCTCTAAATGGAAAGAGGCCAATGTTACCTCAATTTTTTAAAAAAAGGGACAAAAAGTGTCCCGGCAACTGCCGTCCAATTAGTCTCATCTCAGTCATTGGCAAGTTGATGGGAAATTTGATAACAGATAAAATTACGTAATTATTAGAATCAAACAAATTGATTGGAGACTTACAGCATGGCTTTAGACACAACCGTTCCTGTCTTACAAATCTGCTACTCTTTTTCAGAAATTTAATCGATATCCACGACACAAAATCTCCAATCGATATCATTTACTTTGACTTTCAAAAGGCCTTTGATAAAGTCCCCCACAAGCGCCTAATTAGTAAATTGCACAGCATCGGTATTCGAGGCGAGTTTAACAACTGGATAAAATGCTGGCCTACGAACAGACGGCAGCGAGTTGTACTTAACGAACTTCCTTTCCCTGGGGTATTGTTACAAGCGGCTTGCCTCAAGGATCCGTGTTAGGACCAGTTCTCTTTATAATATTCGTTAACGATCTCGATAGCAACGTACTCTCCTCAAGCATTAGCAAGTTTGCAGACGATACTAAGATCGGAGGAAAAGTGCAAACTGAACTAGAGTGTCAGCAGATCCATCTAGACGTGAACAAAATTGTTGGTTGGTCAGAAAACTGGCATATGAAATTGAATGTAGACAAATGCACAGTTATGCACATAGGTCCTCATAACCCAAAAAAAAAAGAATATATAATGTCTGGAGAGAAACTCAATCCCGTCACCGAAGAGAGAAATTTAGGTGTCATCATTAGTACCGACTTGAAATGCAGCAAGCAATGTAACGATGCTGCCATGAAAGGCAACAAAATGCTAGGTATGATGTCCCGCACTACCTCGTACAAAAATAAAAACAGCATGCTCAAGTTATTTAATGCATTTGTTAGACCGCATCTCGAGTATGCCGTTCAATTCTGGTCTCCATTCCCTAGGAAAGGCGTTATTAAACTTGAAAAGGTTCAACGTAGAGCTACCAACTCATCCCATCGCTGCGAAATAAATTGTACGAAGACAGCCTTCGTGAACTCAAACTTTATTTGCTAGAGAAACGTCGAGTCAGAGGCGACATGATGAAAGTGTGGAAAATTATGAAGGGTAAGGAAAACGTCGACCGAGCGAGCTTTTTCACTCTAGATACGAACGGAGTGACTAGGAACAATGAATACAAAATCGTTGGGAAACGTTTCTCACTCGGTATTACGCGCAATCTCTTCGCGTATAGAGTTGTCGAAGAATGGAACAAACTTCCAGCGGAGGTTGTAAACAGCAATACAACGTTTAAGCCGCGGCTCGATAAGTCTACATAAATCGCCGATAAAGTGCTAAGCCGTTTCATTCCCTGTTGTTATAAAAAAACAGAAATGGCACACGAAGCTCTTTTAGACGTTCTACTTCAGAACTAATCCTCTTGCTATCAAAAGGCAACCTAGTTTGGGCCAATAGGCCTCTTAGACGTTGTACTCCAGAACTAACCCTCTTGCTATCAAAAGGCAACCTAGTTTAGGCCAATAGGCCTGTTGTTGTCTTCCTACACTTGTAAACACTTGTAAACACCCACCTGAGGGAGCCTGTGACAGAGGACACCACCTGGCTGACGATGGCGTTGATGTGCCTGAAGGAGGGTCTGTCCACCCCCAACGCCTCGTGACTGAGAGCGTACAGGGCGCTGTTGTCCATGGAGAATGTGGCGCTGCTGAGTTGGAGGGAGTTGTGGGCAGCAAACACAGCGTTGTAGGGCTCTACAACAGCCCCGGACACCTGGGGGAGTTAGATGAAGGTGTGTAGGAGAGGGAAGTGTTGTTGGGGAGAAGACATTGAAGAGGGTTGGTGGTGCTGAAGACTGTGGGAGGTGTTGCAGACGAGTGAAGTGTAGTTTAGTGTTTACAAGTGTAAGAAGGCAACAAGAGGGTGTTTGGTACAAACTAGGTTGCCATTTGATTGCAAGGAGATCAGTTCTGAATTGAACGTGTCAGAAAACAAAAAAAAACTGTGTAGTTTCTGCATTCAAAGATCAAGATGGGGAAAGTTGTAGTAGGAAATATCATTTACCAATGATTCTAACAACTCAAATCAGCGCTTGAAGATGAAGTCACAGACCCACGACATTGATCTGCGATTGCTGGACACCGTTTTGCAACAAAGATGCTGGTGAGCGGGCTACAGCCAGATGCTATTTAGCGGCGATTCTGGAAGAATTTGTCGAGCTGTGGCTTGATCGTTTTGATTGTATCGCTGTTGACAACTCCCGCTGGAAGTCTGTTTCATTCCTCGACAACTCTATACGTGAAGAAACGCTCACCAACGATTTTGTATCCAATATTTGTATCCATTCGCATCTTGTATAAAATGGTTCGCTTGGTCTACGTTTTCCTCAACCTTCATTATCTTCCCCACTGCGTTACTTTCTCTAATTTATGAATGTATTTTCTAAGTTATGGTAACCTGAATTGGACGGAATACTCAAGATGCGGTCTAACAAATGTTTTGTATAAAAATAAGAAGACTTTGTCTGCTTTAGTGTGAAATAGTGAGGCATATAATATCTAACATTTTATTCCCTGTAACATTGCTTGCTGATTTTCAAATTGTTACTTATGATGACACTTAGACCTCTCTCTCATTGACATTTTTTTCCGGAG
>SDVV010035391.1:0-11066 GCA_016164225.1 Gammarus roeselii
GTGCATGGAGAGCACGGCCACTTGGGGGGGGGGGAGGTCGCTTGGCCGACAGCGACCGGAAGGACCAGTCAACAGAGGAAGATCATCAGCAAATACGGGCCAAGCGCCACACAAACACCCAACAAGGGCCTGAGGAGAGCACTCCAACAATAACTTCAGCCCAAACCATTCGAAATATCGTGATGACAAACCCAAAACCTATCATGGTCCGTAAACATCGGTCAATAAATATCATGCAACATTGGGTTACAATGGGTAGCTACTTATCATCATAGTGTTGCTCAGTTGTGAGAAATTTTTGGAATAAGTTGGAAAATAATGCAATCACGGTTGATTTTTATATGCGGTGGATGAATGACGATAGGGTCGGGCGGTGGATGACGATAGGGTCGTGCGGTGGATGAGGATAGGGTCGTACAATTATAACAGAACAGTGCCACAGAAGAGGCTTGGAATTAACGGATGCTGTTGAGAGGTTGGTGTTGACGAAGCGGTCGCATGTATTATATCAAAACTGCGACATCAGGTAAAAGCAGTTGGAGTTTTCTATAAAATAGTTTGAAAGAATTAACCAAACGTTAGTCAGGATTCGATGTTTTGGTTCACTGAGTCTTCTTGATGGGTTAAAAACAGGTGTTCCACAATCAGAACACACCGTCGAATTACCGTCGAAGAGCTCAACGGAACGGAATCACCGTACATCAGTACATTCTGTACATCATCTAGGAGCAATTTAGGTTCATACTCTCTGTTCCTTCTATGAGAGCCCTGACCAATTTTCGAGAATTTTCTGTGAACTACGTAATTCCTCTCGGTGCTCTCTCAAGTCCTCTCGGTGCTCTCTCAAGTCCTCTCGGTGCTCTCTCAAGTCCTCTCGGTGCTCTCTCAAGTAATCTCGGTGCTCTCTCAAGTCGCAAAACAGGGCACCTCCCATGCCTCTTCTGTACACTTTCCGCAAGAACTTAATGTGGTCACCATCTCAAGAGAGGCGATCCGTAACAATCGTTCGCTGGCTGAGTGACTAGCACACGTCGCTGAATACACTGGCGGGAGGATAACCGACCAGCACACGTCTCTGCATGCACTGCCGTACCGTTGAGTGTCGAGCCCACGTCATTGCATCGAAAGGCTCTCACTGCACTGTAACTGCCCTTAGCACTGCAAGCACTGGCTTGACCTGTGTTTTGGACCGGGCACTGAGCTTACTCTCCCTTGGCCCGGAGCGCTGGACGGGCTCATATCCGGCCCCTCGAGCGCTTAGGCGCCATTTATTTTTAAGAGTGTGCGAGCGTAAGGAGAAGATGGTGTGACTTGTCTTGCCGTCGGTCACCCTCCAGCAGGAGTGAGGCGGCTGCACGCCAGAGGAACATAGTGGGACGATACCCAAGACAAAGATATTCCGTTCTATGCGGCGATCCATGAATTTCTTCCCTCGCATGGACGTATTTTCAACGACACTTCCATATGGTCCAAAAAAAATCGTATTAAGTATTTGCCTAGTTCAGGATGGAAGCCACAGGCCTTGTCTCTCTTCAATAGAAAAAGACGTTAAGGATATAAATTCACTGCAGAAAAAAGCTCCCGTCGAACAGTTTTAATGAAAGCTTCAACACAGCTATGAAGTCTTTAATATAATTCTGGACTTTGCGAACTCTGTTAAACACAGTCCGAGGCTCCGCCTCTGCCTGTCGCCATCTATGATCCTCATGCAGAGCATCTTAACATGCCGGGCTCTACCAATCATTTGAAGTACAAGCCTGGGTGGTATTTTGATGACACCTGGAAGAAAGGCCTGATTGCGTAGGTGTATTTGAGTAGTCGATTTGATTTGAAATTAACAGCCAACTATATCAATATTAAGTCCTGATTAAGAAGCGCTTTGTGAATTCTTCACTGGCCTTGCTCAATTAGACGGCATGACATTTGCAAAGAGCATAAAAATATTTTTTGGACACTTCAAGCATCATACAAAGATTTAAATAATAATTTATATATTAATCAAGCATCATTGCATTTTTCACGAATTAATCAAGCTTATACAGTATTTGTATTATCATATGATTCGTTTAAAAAAAATACCAGTGTCTGACATTCCAGAGGTATATTCTGACGTCAGTTATTTGATCAAATGACAGCCAAGTGTTGGCTCAGTGTCAACTCTTTCAAAGAAAACGAAGGCCTATCTCTGTGCTTCTATCGGAGACTGAAGGAATTGGGACCGCCTTAAGAGTCGAACCAGCACCCATTCGTGTGTTAAGTATATGAATTAATTTCATTTGAAACCTTCAGGCTCTGATAAGAGAAGTAAACTGCTAGCCCGTTCATCTGAGGAATAATAGGGGCCGGAGTTTTTTTCGCGGGAAATGTAGAAAAAAGGAAGAACACCTGCCCCGCACATTACGAAGAAACATTGAAAATATGATTGATCTACAATATGAGAAGGGGGGGGGCATGTCTCAAAGCCCCTCCCCCCCCCCCAATGTTTTAGAGAAACACTTCACCCACACCTTAACAGATTTCTGATTACATTTTCTTGATTAAACTAAGTACAATTCGTGACGCCATTAAACATTACCTATTCTGGTACTATTCGACAATCTCCTAAAGCAGCACCCACCATTCTTATTCATTAAATTTTTAAATTCAAACTGCAAGAAATATATGTCTACATCGGTAGACATGATATTATAATTTGGGACGCACAATTTATTTAGGAATAATGACTGGTTGGAAAATTACCGAAATATCAGAGTACGCAGATTATATTTAACAAGTCTTCGTCAGCACGAGCTGCTTTGAAGACAACATTTGCTACCTGAATACACTCAGTATTAACTAATAAGTCATGCTAGTAAATCAAGAAGCGTTGACATCACTTTTAAATACTTACACATACATTTACATACACAAGCATAAATATACACATACATATACATACATACACACACATACACAAGTACATATACATACACACACATACCTGCATACATACATACATATATACATACATACACACTTACGACTCAAGAGACGTCGTCAAGCGAAACATAATGGCTGACGTCCCACTTTAACTGCTGTTCCCTGGGTCAGTTCCTCGCCTTTATGTAGCGCGTGGTTGTTTGACCAACAAACAACTTTTTTCGGTTCCTGCCCATTCTTGGAGACACCATGACCAGAGCATCTGTTTTTACTTGTTTCTGTACCTGCATCAGACTACAATTTCCCTCCGTTGCTCTTCCTAATACCTTCACACCCTGACAAAAAAAAGGAATTAAATTCTTCGCTTCGTTCTACTGCTCGATCACATGACTGAAGATTTGGACATGATTCCACCGCCACTGGGTCATTTCACTGCCCCTTGTTCTCATTCCACCGCCATTGGGTAATTCCACTGCCCCTTGTTCTCATTCCACTGCCTCTGGGTCATTCCACTGCCCCCTGTTCACATTCCACCACCACTGGGTCATTCCACTGCCCCTTGTTCTCATTCCACCGCCACTGAGTCATTCCACTGCCCCTTGTTCTCAATCCCCCGCCACTGGGTTATTCCACTGCCACTTGTCCTCATTCCTCCGCCACTGGGTCTGGCTTAGGTTTGCTCCGTGTCCTTATTCCACCGCCACTGGGTCTGGCTTAGGTCTGCCTGTTGTCCTCATTCCACCGCAGCGTGGTCTGGCTCAGGTCTGCCCTATGTCCTATTCCACCGCAGCCGGTCTGGCTCAGGTCTGCCCTTTGTCCTCATTCCACCGCTGCTGGTCTGGCTCAGGTCTGCCCTTTATCTTCATTTCACCGCAGCTGGTCTGGCTCAGGTCTGCTCTTTGTCTTCATTCCACCGCAGGGTTTGGCTCAGGTCTGCTCTTTGTCCTCATTTCACCGCAGCTGATCTGGATCAGGTCGGCCCCTTGTCCTCTTGCCACGACAGCTGGGTCTGACTCAGGTCCGTTCCTTGTCCTTATTCCACCGCAACCGGGTCTGGCTTAGGTCTGCCCCTTGCCCTGATCCCCCCACAACTGACCAGTGGCGTGACCCAGTCCTAAAATAACCTGCTCAGACACCTTTTCTGTCCCAGTCATTTAGTCGCTGGGAAATGACAAGTGTTTTCCAACTGAACAAGTTGCAGGTGAATGACTCATGATGCCACCTGCAGAAGTCGAAGATGAATGACGATTGATTCCACCTGCACAAGTCGAAGATGAATGACGATTGATGCCACCTGCACAAGTCGGAGGTGAATGACTCATGATGCTACCTGCACAAGTCGGAGGTGAATGACTCATGATGCTACCTGCACAAGTCGGAGGTGAATGACTCATGATGCCACCTGCACAAGTCGGAGGTGAATGACTCATGATGCTACCTGCACAAGTCGGAGGTGAATGACTCATGATGCTACCTCCACAAGTCGGAGGTGAATGACTCATGATGCTACCTGCACAAGTCGGAGGTGAATGACTCATGATGCTACCTGCACAAGTCGAAGATGAATATCGAATGATGCCTTGGGAAGTTATTTGTTGTTAGTGTGTATTTTTCTTGTTAAACATAATACAGTTGGTCAAGCTGCATTTAGATTTCCGAAAACATCAGTTATGTTGGATCTAAATCAGAAAAGAACAGTCGTTCTCTACCTGAAAAGATAAGGTACATAACAAAGTACCATATAAGCAACAAGTTAAGTTGATATTCTGGGTGCACTATCAACGTCAGCATCTAATTATCGTGTTATGATTTCAACATCCTTTAAATGAGATTGTGTGTATTTATGCATGTTTTTATGATTGTATGTTTCCATGATTGTATGTTTTCATGATTGTATGTTTTCACGATTGTATGTTTTCACGATTGTATGTTTTCATGATTGAATGTTTTCATGATCGTACATATGTTTTCACGATTGTATGTTTTCATGATTGTATGCTTGCCTGATTGTATGCTTTCATGATTGTATGTTTTCATGACTGTATGTTTTTCATGATTGTATGTTTTCATGATTGTATGTTTACATGATTGTATGTTTCCATGATTGTATGTTTTCATGATTGTATGTTTTCATGATTGTATGTAGAATCTTGACTTTCACTACCTAGACTTAGACATTTTGACTTTTACTATCCCTATTTTACACCTCGCTTACCAAAATATAAGGTTTATTTTCATCGGAACTCAATAACATGCCGTCGAAATATTTTTTTAATCATTTTAAGGATGTTTCATGCTCGGCCGTGAAGAGAAGTACGCAACAACTGGGATTGAAAAATTATTTATCTATCGCTGAAAAAAAATTGTACTCAAAAATATGAATAGCTTAGATGGTGTCGTCATGAAGCATTCATATCGCTGTCCAGCAACCTGTTACGAGGAGTTCATAAGCACCTGGTATTGCTCAACTGATGTTTCATTTTCAGACACAATTAAGCAATTTTCCTAGTGATTTCCCGAACACTTCAACGTTTCTTCAAGGTGTTTCCAAATCCCTATTCGCCCTGCCTTCCGACATCAGAGGCGATGAGCCAGCAGATGTTGATACTCGTTTGTCTCGCTTCATGTACCTAGCATACATGATTTTAAAATTAATTGGTTGCAGAATAAGCTAAACAAAAACTGAAATGACATATCTCAGCACCTGTAAAAATTCAATGTGGAGTGTTCGAACGAGCTTCATACGCAATTAGTAATCACAAGTTTGTATCTGAATGTGAAACATACGCTATTCCAACGACCAAAAAACGTTCACTCGTTGCAAGAAAATGAGGTACAAGTGGATCAATCTCCAAGTGTTCGATCAGCTGTTGGGCAGCGCGATAAATGAGAACATATCAACTGACAGTTCCCTCCCTTAAGTGATACACGATCCTCCAGTCGTTGATGTGTTCCTGGTGTTGAAAATAAATGATCGAACAGTTGACACTGACAAAGTGAAAATATGTACTTTGAAGTCGGCTGTATGTTTTATCTTTGTAAATGAATAAGGTACATTTGTAAGATACTCGCCGGAGTAGATATGTGTTTAAGATACTCGCCGGGGTAGATATGTGTTCAAGATACTCGCCGGAGTAGATATGTGTTTAAGATACTCGCCGGGGTAGATATGTGTTCAAGATACTCGCCGGGGTAGATATGTGTTCAAGATACTCGCCGGGGTAGATATGTGTTCAAGATACTCGCCGGGTAGATATGTGTTCAAGATACTCGCCGAGGTAGATATGTGTTCAAGATAACGATGTTTAGAGGATTATTGCCGATGTTATGGGAATTTCAGCTGGAATTCTACCCAGCGCTCTGAACTCTACCCAGCACTCTGAACTCTACCCAGTGCTCTGAACTCTACCCAGCGCTCTGAACTCATGAAATATCGAACTATTATATGAATCATTACACTGATTATGATCATTATTATAGTGTTTCATACATGCTTCCATGTACCAGGTAGTTTAATATTTATATGCTAACGTTCTCATGTATTGAACAATTCACGTGTAGCAACTGTTCTATAAATTTAATTGAAATAATGTTGAGATTTTGTGTATTCCAGTATTCCTGTTGTCGTGTGTGTGAGGACCTAACCAAGAACATCCTATCCCATCTTTGTTTTCCTACTCTTTCAATCCTTTCGCGTTCCTAAGAAGGAAAGGCATGGTTGCCTTCCTCATCCTTCATTCCTGGAACAGTTTTGTTGTTCAATTCCGTGCTGTAGACACTACGAACTCCCACGACAAGCGTCATGCCCATACATCAGGAACTGCATCGTCCACATTAAAAGAAATTGAATTTCCTCACATTCAACATCATGCGTGCCAATCAATAAAAATGGCATTGCTTTAGATTAAAACTATTCTATTGAAGTCCCTCTCCTTAATATTATAACTTCTTTGACCATGTGTCCTCATTCACGATATGGCCATGTGTCCTACTTCACGATATGACCATGTGTCCTCCTTCACTATATGACCATGTGTCCTCCTTCACGATATGACCATGTGTCCTCCTTCACTATATGACCATGTGTCCTTCTTCACGATATGACCATGTGTCCTCCTTCACTATATGACCATGTGTCCTTCTTCACGATATGACCATGTGTCCTCCTTCACGATATGACCATGTGTCCTCCTTCACGATATGAATTCAAATCACTGTCCTCAAACTCTTGTTTAGTAAATAGTAAAAGGAGAAGTTGAGTTCGGAATATTATCAGTGTTTGCTCACTTCCATGACTCGACACGGCTGACACTGGACTCTAGGTGAGTTCCTCAGCTTTCATTCAGAATGTGCCGTTTTCTCCTGCTCCACTACGCCCCCCCCTATTTCGTCCCCCTCTCCCTCTAGAACCCGTCTCCCAACTTGGCCTGAGTAAAATGACAATTCCTCTCACTACCAAGTCCGAAGGCGACCCTGACACGTAATGTTCTGTGTTCCATACCTTCTCATTCTTTCCCCCAGCAAAGGCCACGTCCTAAAGCGACCCCTCACTTGGAATGTTATGTGTTCCCTGCCTCCCATTTCTCTCCCCCAGCATAGGCCAAGTCCTAAGGCGACCCCTCACTTGGAATGTTCTTTTTGTATTGCAGAACTAACACCTTATGGCTGACGACAGCAAAGGGTAGGCCTATTTTTGTCCTCTTGTTTCTAATTATCTTCTTCTCGTTATCCCTATTAATATATACTATGACCTCGCTAATACAAGCATCGTAATTTTCTTCCCATTGATTTGATTCGTTTTGTGCATTTCTAACATATATTTATATTGTTGTTGCATCTCCTAAGAGATGCTTCCTGCTCTCGTAGCAGAGATACATAATCAGGCAGAAGAAAACACTTCACCAAAGGTCTTCACCATAGGTCTTCACCATATGTCGTTTAGTCGCAATCATGATATCACAGTCAGGTACATCATGATATCACAGTCAGGTATATCATGATATCACAGTCAGGCATATCAGGATATCACAGTCGGGTATACCATGATATCACAGTCGGGTATACCATGATATCACAGTCAGGTATATCATGATATCACAGTCATGTATATCATGATATCACAGTCAGGCATATCAGGATATTCCAGTCAGGTATATCATTATATCACAGTCAGGTATATCATGGTATCCCAGTCAGGTATATCATGGTATCCCAGTCAGGTATATCATGATATCACAGTCAGGTATATCATTATATCACAGTCAGGTATATCATGATATCACAGTCAGGTATATCATGATATCACAGTCAGGTATATCATTATATCACAGTCAGGTATATCATGATATCACAGTCAGGTATATCATGATATCACAGTCAGGTATATCATGAATCACGGTCTTGTATATCATGGTATCACAGTCATGTATATCTTAGAATGAATATTTCATCATGTTTATATTATATTTTTAAAATAATTTATTCAGTTCTCTATGAACTTTCTAGTAATTATTCAATATTCTACCTTCAAGTATTTATTTCACTTCAAACTAGAATTAGTTGTAGACTTCTAGTTTCATTATAAAGGTTATGCACATTTTGGTTCTGCACAAAGCGGGCAATTACCTGAACAGCATCACAGCATCCTACGCATCATATCCTTCACAATTTCAACTCCGTATTAGTAAACAAATTTTAAAGACTACAGCATGAAGTTCCCATCTAAAATTGTTTGTTTCAATTATACATCAAAGAATAATGTGATAATCGATTTAATTTACGATTATTCAATGCCTTTGAGGACTGGTGTTTGAATTACACTTTTAAATTACACATAAGTTCGATACTCAAAACCTTTATGCCTTCGTTGCTGAAGTTGCATGCTGGATTTTAAACCATTTGAATGATATTTTCAGAAGATAATTCTCATCAAATGCCACGGTATTACTGGCAGATCCAAAACGCTTTATTATTTCATATCATTTCAGCAAAAATCTCACCAGGTAAGCATCAAAAGTAACGCTGAAAATGTTACGTTTTTTGTCCCTACTGCTAACTGCATGGAAAACATCAACTTTTCCAGCGCCCCTGAAGATGGCGTTACATGAATAATTGTTTGCGTACCAGAATAATCGGGTGTTCCATATTTGCTGCTTGGCATTTACTCAACTCGAATCTTCTAATAAATCAGAGTAGATAAGTGCAATCTTGACACTGTACGAGTAAAAGTTAGTACACTTTTACACTGTCACCATTTCGGATAAGAATTATGAATCTGAATACATACGTACAATGGAAAAATTGCCTGTCAGATCAATTAACCAACCCATTATTGACATAATATACCGCCTCTTTCTTTTTCATTGGAATTATGCCAGCTGTTCCCGGGAGGCGGGTTTTAATGACCTCTTCAGATCTCCTCAATCCTGAAGTAATTCAACATCGATCAAAGTCATAAGATTTAAATGCTAAGAATTCCGAAACTAGCATCTCAAAATGACCTGCCCATAAGCCGTTTAAATCCTGCAGCCAAAGTCGCTCCTGTATTAATTACGTTGGAAACCAATTGACCAGTTCTTATTGTTCCCAGCAACAGTCGAGCTAGCCAGGGTCTCGATTAATTACCTAGTTTCTCAGTAATTGACGGATCGACTATGGTGGAAAAGATACGTTCTTCCATTTGAATGAAATGTATCATATTCCATCGACAATGGTGGGAACGCTCCCCCTCCCCCACTCTCACACTCGTGTTCAATAAATGTAAATGGATTGTAATCTCGCTGTTCGCCTCCTGAGAAGGGGAAAAAGATCAATGAAACATGACTTCTCCTGACTCAACAGCTAACATACATTGTGAACAATGAAATATCCCATATCTGGAACATTTCCATCTCATGTAACGCTTATAACATTCTTTTCACGACTTTTTTGAATGAGTAAGGAGAGGAAGATAAAAAATACCAGGTGAGGCAGTAAAGATATAATGATTCCCAATGATACCCTTGATCAACGTACTACAGAAATTATGATTCCCAATGATACCCTTGATCAACGTACTACAGAAATTATGATTCCCAATGATACCCTTGATCAACGTACTACAGAAATTATAATTTCCAATGATGCCCTTGATCAACGTACTACAGAAACTATGATTCCTAATGATACCCTTGATCAACGTACTACAGAAATAATGTTCCTAGCGACACCCTTGATCAACGTACTACGGAATATCAATAATCACACCCTCCGGATCATGACACACCAAACACGTTATTTGCCTGATATTACAAGTGACTCGGTCAGGAATGGGACTCTTATAATATAAAGCTAACCGATAATGAAAAAAAATCCCATTCCAACTAAATCTAATGAGAATTGTCCTGGTACTGGTTAATTCAGTGAAGGAGATGAAGTTGAGATGAAATAAACTATAATGTTGATCAGTGGCTAGACCTGTTCATGTTTAATTCGCCACATCTTTCATTGAAGTATGTTTGAATGCAGGTGTGAATGTTTTAATGCAGGTGTGTATGTTTTAATGCAGATGTGTATGTTTGAATGCAGGTGTGTATGTTTGAATGCAGGTGTGTATCTTTGAATGAAGGTGTGTATGTTTGAATGCAGGTGTGTATGTTTGAATGCAGGAGTGTATGTGTGAATGCAGGTGTGTATGTTTGAATGAAGGTGTGTATGTTTGAATGCAGGTGTGTATGTTTGAATGCAGGTGTGTATGTTTGATTGCAGGTGTGTATGCTTGAATGTAGGTGTGTATGTTTGATTGCAGGTGTTTATGTTTGAATGCAGGTGTGTATGTTTGATTGCAGGTGTGTATGTTTAAATGCAGGTGTGTATGTTTGAATGCAGGTGTGTATAATTGAATACAGGTGTGTATGTTTGAATGCAGGTGTATATGTTTGATTGCAGGTGTGTATGTTTAAATGCAGGTGTATATGTTTAAATGCAGGTGTGTATGTTTGAATGCAGGTGTGTATGTTTGAATGCAGGTGTGTATAATTGAATACTGGTGTGTATGTTTGAATGCAGGTGTGTATGTTTGAATACAGGTGTGTATGTTTGAATGCAGGTGTGTAAGTTTGAACACAGGTGTGTATGTTTGAATGCAGGGGTGTATGTTTGAATGCAGG